>JAECXW010000625.1:0-72721 GCA_018153365.1 Drosophila fuyamai
ACGTGGTGTTCCCTGGTTACCGATTTTAACATAAAAATCGGGAGCTATTCGAGCGGCGAAAAACATACAAGACGGCATACTTATATTAAGTTGTTTAGCTGAGTAACGGGTATCTAATAGTCGAGGCACTCGACTATAGCGTTCTCTCTTGTTTAATTCCGATACAATCTTGCAACTTCCCAATGCCACACCCTTAAACGAATTATTTATTAAAATAAAATAGAACAAAATACATATTTTTTATTATAAATAAAGAGGGTAAAAGAGAAATTAATATCTCATCGAAAGTATTTAGTGGTCCTGAAAAGGACCGATTTGTACAAATTATGCTAGAGCATTGGTCGCTAGTTGAGGCCGTCTCAACTTAAGCTCGCTCACCGCGAATGCGACGGGCCAACTGGATGTCCTTGGGCATGATCGTTACACGCTTGGCATGAATGGCACACAAGTTGGTATCTTCAAAAAGGCCAACCAGATAGGCTTCGCTAGCTTCCTGAAGAGCCATCACCGCCGAGCTCTGGAACCGCAAATCTGTCTTGAAGTCCTGAGCGATCTCACGCACCAGACGCTGGAAAGGCGTTTGCGAATCAGCAGCTCGGTACTCTTCTGGTAACGACGGATCTCAAGCAGGGCCACAGTTCCAGGGCGATACCGATGAGGCTTCTTCACGCCTCCGGTGGCAGGGGCGCTCTTGCGGGCGGCCTTGGTGGCCAGTTGTTTGCGTGGCGCCTTGCCACCAGTCGACTTGCGAGCGGTTTGCTTGGTACGAGCCATTTTCGATTTCTATGTTGATATTATTATTCACTGATGTTCACTTCGCGTCTGAAAACACAATAAACGGTTGGTGCGTTCGCTGCCTGCTTATATAGCAAAATGTGGAGGGTTGGAAAGAGAAAGAGGCAGAGGCAGAGGCCATTTCGTTTGTCGAGCAAAGAGTGAGGCGAATATATCACTCGGACTCGCTCGGGTATCTATGGGTTTAGGTATAAATAAGGGCACGCCGAAAAATCGGAATTAGTTCTTCAGTGACTTTCGTGCAGTGTGTTAATAGTAGAAAAGTGAAAAATGACTGGTCGCGGTAAAGGAGGCAAAGGCTTGGGAAAAGGTGGCGCCAAGCGTCATCGTAAAGTGCTGCGTGATAACATCCAGGGTATTACCACTAACCATACAACATATAGACTGGTCATTTCATACAAGCAATATGGACACTCGAAAATCTTTCCGGGAGGCCCCACAGCTGTTAGTGGCAGGCCCCAGACACTTGGTGTGCCTTCGGGTTTATTTCCCTCTCATTCTTATTCTCATTTTGACGCTCGCGCGCTCATTGCGCGAGTTCGGTCGTTCAGTCGCAGAGACGCGCATTTTGAAGAAGGTTGCGCCTGCGCTTGAATTAGTCTTTATATGTATGCGTGTTCATGCATTCTCATACAGGGGTGCATGTGTAAGTTTATTTCAATTCGATGCGGCAAGAATATTTTGTCTTTTGCTACTTTTCAGACTAGGTACCCAAAAAATATGGGCGTATTCACTATTTGGTTAATGATCATTTAAATAAGAATATTATTTGTTATAATATATTTTTAATATTTCAGCATACATTTCATTTTGGGTTTCAAATTATTTTAATAGGGGGAGGAAAAAAATTTTTTTTTTTTTTGGTTTTACTATAAATATAAAAAAATATAAAACAACAAACAGAGCATGTCCCGCCCCCGGGTTCCCAAAACACCCCCACCTTTTAAAAGGGTTAAAAAACATCCAACAAAAAAAACTTTGTTTGTTTTTTTCGAGGGGAGGGGGCCCCCCTACCCCCCCCCCACAAATATTTTATTGGGCGCCCCCCCCCTGAACCAAACACCCCACACAAGGAACGCGCGCGCCAAAAAAAAAAAAAAAAAGAAAAAAAAGAAAAAAAAACCCAAAGGCACGGGGGGCCGCCTTCCCCCTTCAAACCCTGGATATATGATTATATTTTTAAATTTCCAATTTGCTTTTTTAATTAATACTAAATATATATTTTATGTTTTTATAGACATGCTATGCAATTACTTTACCAAATGGCACATTAAACTGAATGCTAAAAAATGCATAAGCTCCATCTTCAAAGGGCCGTGCCTCACTGGAATATACAAAAAAGCCCGGAAATTTATACCTAAAGTGTACATATACGGCAACCAAGAAGTAAAATATGACGACCAACTGAAATACCTAGGAGTAATCTACGATGGAAAACTGAACATTAAAAAACACTTAGATTACTGTAAAAAGAATGCATATATTATATTAAATTTAATTAATCATATTTATAAGCCGTTAGCGACCGCACCAAGAAGTGAAATAAATTCTATAATTAAAATGTCCACACTTGCTTACAAAAAACTAATTGCTTGGATGAATATAAGCAGCAATATAATGGAAGAACTTCGACGCCTTGAACGTAAAATACTTCGCATCTCTATTGGTCCTCAAAGCAGGGATATACATACACATCACTATATACAAAATAAAACCCTTTACACAATAACTAAAACTACAAGATTAGATAGACAAATGTTTCTCATCCTAGAAAAATTCATCATCACAAACAACATATCACAAACTCAAATCCCTCCACACTTACCAACTGAACTAATCACCATACACCATAGAGACGATCTCATGGAAAAAGGTATTCTTTACGATGATGTCGGGAATCTTATTTTCTACCATAGAAAACTCCACTCCATCAACCCAGCTGATGGCTTAGTCTACAACATAAGTCAATAAAAGAACATACATAAATATTTAAATCATAAGCAATACCATGAAATCTCAATATAATTTTAGTTGATCCACTCAACTTATATTCCTTGTACATATTCCCCACCTGTAAATACCCCCTTTACCCTCATCCATAGCATATAACATAGATTTAAGGCACAAACAAAACAATCAAAACTAATGAACTCAGGGTTTTTATAAAAAACTTTTTCCCAGAACATACCAAATCAAAATGAAATTGAACTATTTTTAAGAAACAATAACATACCGACACTAGTTGAAATCATAAGATACAAGATAAAAGACTAAAGCCCAGATAAGCTTGAAGCGCAGGGTTAAACTATAATTTTCTAAATAGTCAGTAAGCACGAACCTTGTCAATCAAGTTGTACTATTGTTTAAGAATAACTGTATATCTGAACTCAAATTTTGACAATAAATGAATGAATGAATGAATGCTCCGTTATGATCAGTGAATTGTGTGTGTGGAATTAAAAGTAAAGTGAAATAATGCCGCCGAAAACTAGTGGAAAGGCAGCTTCTGAGAAAAGCTCGATTTCTTAGAATTTCGAAATTCCCAATAATACAGATAGTGACTGAAAAATATAAAAGAAAACAAAAGATAGTGAATCGAACGGATAAAAAACCATATAACACCGACAAGCAGCCGGTTGCATATACAGCACTGGCGTCGGTCACGCAAAAATGCAAAACCCACAAAAGCCCTCATAAACTGAGAACTATGCCTTATGATAAAAAAAATAAAACAATCAACAGTGCCTTAATGGCAGAAAGTCCCGGTACATCAACCACGCAGTTCGTTCCTGAACCAACAGCGAACACAACAACAAACATTACCAAAACAATAATCGAACCAACGGTAAAGCAAATATCTAATACACAGGTAAGCAGCCTTAATTGCGATAACAATGAAATGGATTTCGAAAGCGAAAATACTAAACGTAAATACACAAAATCATCTGAAGAAGAATCTGAATCCAGCTTCGACGAATCCAATGAAGAAGAAGACGATGATGATGAATCACCATCGAAAATAACCAACGCAGAACTCCATGGACTACTCCAGGAGCTACAAAAATTAAGAGAGCAGAACAAACTTCTCATGCTACAACAAAACATGAAAACCGCCAAAACACCAATTGTCGACAACTTTCCGCGTTCATCAAATGGAAATAACAACAAAGACGTCATGTTTCCGCCCCTGGAAGCATCTACATCGACTAAGAAAAACAAAGCTACAATTGCCAAGACGACTCCTTCCCAGAAGACCCCAGGCTCAATGGATTCGACTACTGAACCAGACCTTACCATAAAGAACCTACCGGTTATAGTACTCTACAACGAAAATCCTTCAAAACTAAGAGGTATATTTAACTATAAGTTTAATTTAAACATCTTAAATAAAAATGTTACCCACATCAAAACTTACTCCCTTGAAACTCTCGAAAAAACCAAATCAATACTGTCAAAAAATAATATGAACTTCTTTACATACACACCTAAACAAGTAAAGCCACATAACGTAATAATAAAAAAAATTCCTCCTTTATTATTTAATAAAGAGGAAGTAGAAAACGCACTTAAAGAGGCTGTTCCAGAACTGGAAATTATCTCACTGGAACCCTTTAAAATAAAACACTGGCACGCCGTGTTAAAAAAATCAAAAGACATTAAAAAAATTTTCAATATACGATATCTATTAAACTGTAAGATAGACATAGAAACTTATAAGCCCCTCCCAAAAGAAATCAAACAGTGCCACAAGTGCCAACGATTTCTACACGTCGCCTCGAATTGTAACATGCCATACCGTTGTGTAAAATGTATAGAAGAACACGCTCCTGGGCATTGCAAAGTTAAAAAACCAGAAAACAACAACGAAAATCAACAAAATATGACCCAATGCGTGAACTGCAAAGGACAACATACAGCCAACGCTAAAATATGCCCGGTACGCATAAAATATATAAAAAACATTACAGATAGACGCCAAATACAAGCTGCAAAACTAAATAAAAAATTAAACCCAATAAAATATTCCCAAAACCAAAACACAAATCAAATAAAAGAAGGCTTAAGTTTTGCGGCCACAGTTAAATCCAACAATACAGCAACAACAAAAAAACAGTACCAACCTCGAGGTAAAAACCAGTCCCTATCTTTAGAAAAATTAGACAATATTTCAATCGAAGCCTTTGGAAAGGATCTTCTAACCTGTTACGAAATCATGAAATCGGTAGTAAAGAGGTACCCAGATGCGAACGAAAGCGACCAAAAAACTAAACAAACTTTAATCCTGGATTTCCTAATACAAATTGCGGTCAACTGAAGATGAAAATAGTTTTCCAAAATGTCAACGGAATCGTTCTCCTCAGAAAGAGAATCGAACTTAACCAATTCCTGAAAAAACACAAGCCAGATATTTTAATTATTGCAGAACATAACCTAAATAGCACACACGCACCAATGTTGGATACACACCATTTTATAAACCAAACAACTATATCGGTGGCATCAGCCTTAAAAACTCAAAATGGAAAAAAAGAATCGGGAAAACAAGTCGCCATTTGTATAAAAAACGGCTTAAAACACGAACATATTGACATTGAACAAATGGAATTCATTGAAGCAGTAGGTATTAAAATACATTATACTGACCTGACTAACAGACCCTTAATATGCGTGCTTATTTCACTATATAAACGCCCACAGCATCCACTTTTAAACTCTGATCTAAATAAACTTATAAATTCAATATCAAAAATTAAACACTACGATCAGATAATTATCGGATGCGACCTAAACGCCAAGCACCCTTCTTGGAACAAACCAAATAATAGCAATCGCCATCTAAATCACTCAGGAAAGGTTCTCGATCAATGGTTATCAGGCCAGCCTTCACTTACTTTAATTCCCAGCCAAGAACCCACCCGCCCAAATTTAATACAAGACTCATCAATAGATTTTTTCATTACCTCAAACTCAATAAAATTAGACAATCACACTTTTATGTACGGGTGCAAAGTAATAAAAGATTTCGCCTCAGACCATCACGGCATCGAACTAATAATAAACCAGAGGAATAAACTTATTTACAACCAGCCAAGAACAATTTACAACTTCAATAAAATAAACAACATTTACTGGAACACATTAATCCTACAAAATTTAAGAAGTATACCAAACCAAGAAAACATAAGCTCTATCGAAATAGACACTCATGTTCAAATCCTAACAAATGCGATATCAACAGCCTTAAATTCTGAAAACGCCTGTTGAAGAATCTAAATCAATCCGATTTATTAGTGGAGTTTCCAACTAATTGAAGTTGGCAGCGTTTCCCAGTAAAGTCCCTTGATAGTTCCAAGTCCACGTTCCAAAATATTTTGTAAGGTTAAATAAATAATAACACATTTGTCAATTTCAATTAGCAGAGAGACTTTTATATTCTTCAGAGGTCCAGAACAAAAGAGGAAGTAAGCTTTTGTAGTACGCCAAAACAATCGATTAGTATTTCATATGTATATATCATTTTTGCTACATTGAAATACTCCTTTTCAACTTATCCAATATTTCAATATCAGAAATACAACATCTCAACTATGAGTGTGATATTTCAACACACCTCCTCAAAAATGGGATATACATATATATATACTTTACATATTACTTAGTATAAAGAAAATGTCAATTTCTGCTTTAATGTGGGGAGTTACAATTGCAGTCCAACATTTGTTGCATGGATTGGGGAAAACCCACAAAAACCCAATCAGACTGTTTGAAATTAAATTTACGTTAAACAATATTTCATATCAAATCAAAATTAAAAATAACTTAAAATAGGACAGTCTCTCGGTTCTTCATTGAGATCCATTTCATATCAAATCAAAATTAAAATTGATTTAATTAGGGCAGCCTCTCGGTTTTACAGTAAGATCCATTTCTTTCCATTTATTCATATCAAATTCATTTGATCTCTCAGATCACGAAAACGTTGTGCTGGTAATGGCTTAGTCAGCATATCTGCGATTTGTTTACCTGTAGGAATATAAACAATTTCAATTAGGTTCTTTTCAACCTGTTCTTTTGTAAAATGATATTTTATATCTATGTGCTTTGAACGTTTATGACATGAGGGGTTATTGGCAATACTTATACATCCTTGATTATCTTCATATAATTTAATTGGATTAACTATATTTATGTTTAAACTTATTAATAATGAACTTAGCCATTTGGCTTCTCTAACTGCCTCAAATAAGGCCATATATTCTGCTTCTGTTGATGATGCGGCTACTGAATTTTGTTTTTTGTATTCCAACAAATTATATTAGAATCAAACATTTTAAATATGTACCCTGTAGTACTTTTTCTATCAGATTTACTGCCACCCCAATCTGAATCCACATAGCCAACCAAAAACTCTTTAATATTGGAGTTTTTCCGAAAAGATAACTTTAAATCAACTGTACCTTTTAGGTACCTCAAAACTTTCTTCAGGCATTGCCAAAGTTCTGTGTTATTCTTTTCACAATAACGACTCAAAAATTTACAGCCGTACTTAAATCAGGTCTTGTACATAACATGATGTACATTAAACAACCTATTACATTGGATCATTATCATCTGAGCTTAGAGCAATATGATTAAGTTTAGTCGGAAGAGGGCAGTTTACCGGATTTCAATTTTCCATATTATATTTTAATATTATTGATTTTATGTAAGCAGATTGGATAAGACTGATTTGACCATCACTTCTATCAACTTTTATACCTAAGAAGAATTTAATTTCTTTTAAATCAGTCATTCTAAATTTGTTCATTAAATATAATTTAAAATCCTTCATCACCTTTTCATTTTTGGTAGATATTACTAAGTCATCTACATATAAAAGAACAAATACATTTGATAATATATCCCCTTTATCTAGAATATATATACAACGGTCTACTGGTGAATTTACAAAGCTTTTTTCAATCAATGCTTTCTCAAATATTTCAAACCAACACCTTGCAGCTTGCTTGAGGCCATAAATTGCCTTATGCAGTCTACAAACTTCATTTTCTCTTCTCATTAAACCTTCGGGTATTTGCATATATATTTCTTCTTTTAATATTCCATTCAAAAAGGCTGTTTTAACACCCATATGATGTACCAAAAGGTCATATTGATTTGCTATAGATATAATTAATCTAAAACTTGAGATTCTTGCTACAGGCGCAAAAGTTTCCTTATAATCAACTAAGTATTCTTGTGTAAATCCACGAGCAACAAGTCTGGCTTTATATTTCATTGGTTCACCTAATTCATTTTGTTTGATTGTAAAAACCCATTTACAATCTACAATATTTTTATTAATGGGTTTTTGTACAATTGACCAAGTTTTATTTATTAAATGTGAATCTAGTTCTTCTTTAATAGCTTTCTCCCAACATATTCTATTCTTACTATATTTAACTTCTGCAAATTTGTTTGGTATAGAATAGATTAAAGATTGAGTATTCATTACACAATTATTTATTAAGTCTTGATAAGATATTTTCGGTTTATTATTTATTATATCACTTTTTCTAATATTTATCTGCGATTCCAAGTCTTCTTCGTCATAAGACTTCTCACCAGACATTTCTGGATCGGCATTCTCAAATTCTACCATATCACTAGGCTGTACATCTGTTTGATCAGATTTCTCATTATTATCTAGGACATCTTCATAGTCAATATTTGACTGAACACTTTCATCATCTTCATCATTAAGATGCATGTCCTTTTCAACCACAGCTCTAGATTTTACCATATTTGTTTCATCAACAACAACATCTCTTGCTGTTACAAATATTTCTTTTCCAACATTCCACATTCTGTAACCATTTGGTTCATACCCCACAAGTATACCTTTCCATGACTTTTCGTCAAACTTTCTTTTTCGCTGTTTAATATGAACATATACTGTGGAACCAAAAACTTTTAAATATTTTAAAACTGGCTTTCTGTTATGCCACATTTCATAAGGTGTTTTCATTAAGTCTTTAAGTGCAATACTTGGACTTCTATTTATTAAATATGTAGCTGTTAATACAGCTTCACCCCAGAAACTTTTCTGTAGGTCGGCTCCTATAACTAAAGCATGAGCTTTTTCCGTTATAGACCTTATCATCCTTTCGGATACACCATTTTGCTGAGGTGTGTGTGGAACAGTAAGATGGTAACTGATGCCTTTTTCTACACAAAATTCTCGCATTTCATTTGATAAATATTCCCTCCCATTATCTATGTACAGATTGACTACTTTCAGATTAAAATGTACTTCACTTATAAGTTAACAAATATGTTACACAGTAATGTGTATATTGGTCTACAAAAATAACATAGTAATTCTTTTTATCTATTGTTGGAGGTGTTATCGGACCACAGACATCTGAATGTACTACAAATAATGGTCTATCTATATGATCTTTATTTTTAATCTTTTCAAAACGTAGCTTTGTTTGTTTTCCTTTTATGCATGCTTCGCATATTTCATTAACTGGATTAATATTAGTTAACTTGTCAGTATCTTCAAATAAATTATTCTTTTTAATTTCAAGAAATTTTCCCTGACTAATATGCCCTAACCTCTCATGCCATATATTATAATTTGTTTTATTTGATACATATGCTCCTCTTGGTATAGTAAATCTTACAGAAGGGACATTATTATTAAAATGTGCATTCATTATATTTATATTTTCTTTACTCACTAGCACACCTCCTGGATGAAATACAATTGTAAAACCAGCATCTTGCATCTTTTTGACAGAAATTAGGTTTTGTGATACATCAGGACAAAATAATACGTCTTTTAGGGTAACCTTAGCAAAGGTATCAGTAAGCAATTCCATTTTACCCTTTTTGGTTGCAAATATAAATTCATCTGATTTTGCAACTGCGATTTTTATTGGTGATTCAAGATGACAAATATCTGAGAGTAGATTTGCATTGTTGGTCAAGTGATCAAATGCACCCGAATCCAATAAGAAAGAAGTATGCTTGTCACTAATATTATAATGACGTTTAAGCATAAACGCAAAACCAGATCTCTCTGTATCTTTTTGCCCTTGAGCCAACTGTGCTTGTTTTTCTTTATTATTCTCATTTTCTTTTTCTTTCTTGTATTTAAAGCAATCCTTCTTAAAATGCCCTATCTTACCACTGTAAAAACATTTTGGTTTGTTAAATTTAAACTTTGACTTAAATTGGATTTTATCCTGAAACTTATTATATTTATGTTGAACATTGTTATTTTTATTTTTAAAATTATTTATTTTATTCGTTGCTTGCAATACTTTGAAGCTTGTATCCTTTGAATTTTGTTTAAGTTTAGTTTCATGATCAAGCAGTCTGATTTTAACAAAATCCAAATCCATATGATCTTCTCCTAGTGTTTCAATAGCAGTAATGATGCCGTCATACGAGACAGGCAGAGAAAGTAAAAGATGACTAACTTTGTCTAACTCTTCCATTTTTACACCAGATGCAGTTAGTTCTATTATAAGATCATCAAATATTTTAAAATGATTCTTTAACTCCATATCACCTTTTAATTTAAGTGATAATAATTGTTTTCGGACGGACAACTGTGTAGCTATGCTTTTTCGTTCATATGTTTTAGCTAAATTACTAAAAATCTCTTTAGCACTACACTTTTGTGGGGCATAACTCAAAAAAGAAATCACTCAAATATTCAATAATGGTATTTTTGGCCATCTGATCTTTCTTTTTCCACTCCTCGGTATTTTCATCACAAATTTCATCAATCACTTTAATTAAATCATTTTCAGTTAAAAGTGCTCTTATTCGGTATTTCCAGACTACATATCTTTCACCGTCAAACGACTTAATATTTCTCTTTGCTTTTTTCCATGTTAATACGTTTATTTTAATTACAACGTGTACTTATCTTCTATGGGAGCTGGGCCCATAACCTGTTGAAGAATCTAAATCAATCCGATTTATTAGTGGAGTTTCCAACTAATTGAAGTTGGCAGCGTTTCCCAGTAACGTCCCTTGATAGTTCCAAGTCCACGTTCCAAAATATTTTGTAAGGTTAAATAAATAATAACACATTTGTCAATTTCAATTTGCAGAGAGACTTTTTTATTCTTCAGAGGTCCAGAACAAAAGAGGAAGAGGAAGTAAGCTTTTGTAGTAAGGCTGTGTACGCCAAAACAATCGATTACTATTTCATATGTATATATCATTTTTGCTACATTGAAATACTTCTTTTCAATTTATCCAATATTTGAATATCAGAAATACATCATCTCAACTATGAGTGTGATATTTCAACAACGCCATTCCCAAAATAACAATAGACCCAACCAAACGTCACCAAAAAATTAATCTCAGCAACCAATGTATCCAACTAATTAAAATCAAAAGGAAACTAAGACGATCCCTTTTCCGCCACCGCCATAGCTTAACACAACCTCAACTAATTCAAATCCAAAATACTATTAAAGAACTAGACATCCAAATTTTTTTACTTTAATTTTTTTTTACTTTTTATAACTTTTAAACTCAGAAAATTCAACAATAACAAATTAAGTCATAAAACAATTAAATCACTAAACCCAAACTTACACACACAAGATCAACTGTCACCTGACATTTACCTTACAAACGATGAAGCTACATCAATTGATATTGATCTCAATCTTAACAGCTCTCGAAAAATAACATCAACTTTTGAAAAGGTCAATGCTTTAGCATGGGCGTTCGAGGAAATTCATAAAAAAGACGACATAACATTTCACAATAGCTTAGATCTAAGGACACACTCAATCAATATAAAACAAACCGCCAACCAAATAAAAACAATGGCGTCAAACACAAATAGAATAACATTCGACGACCTACACACAGCTGATGGAAATTGGGCAGGAGCCACAATTATGGGATTCACAAACGCAGATGACCTTCTCCAAATACTCAAAGCTAAAAATAATAAAAAAAACTATGGGCCCAGATGGCACAAGCAACTTTCTTCTCAAAAACTGCAATAAACCAGTCCTCAACCACATAGCAACTATATTTAATCACTGCCTCAATATAGGATATTTTCCATCTGAATGGAAACACAGCAAAGTCATACCAATCCCAAAAACAAACTGCAAGCCTAACAGCTTGCAATCTTTTAGACCAATTGCAATACTATCCGCAATAAGTTTACTGTTAGAAAAAGTAATAACAGCAGAAATTAAACGCCACCTGAATTCAAACAGAATACTAAAAGAAAACCAGTACGGGTTCAAAGACGGACTATCAACTAATCACGCATTTGCTGCAGCCAATGATTTCATATACGGAAATCTGGCCCATAGGCGTGCAACAATCGCCTGCGCTCTCGATTTCGAAAAGGCATTTGATACGGTCTGGATTGATGGACTCATCTACAAAATGAGCCAACATTTTAATTTTAGACCAGAAACCACTAAAATAATACAAAATTACCTATCAAATCGATCATTCCAAGTACATAGTCCCTCTGAAACCGAAATCTCAATAATAAGAACAGTTCCAGCAGGTGTTCCCCAAGGATCCCTACTAGCACCATTACTCTATAACATATATCTTGCAGATCTCCCCGACTATACACCTAATGCAGCTACATCTACGCAAATTAAAGCATTCATATATGCAGACGACATTCTATTACTCGCATCCGCTGGATATATGTCGAGTGCACAGAATGATATTAATACATACCTAGACATGCTATGCAATTACTTTACCAAATGGCACATTAAACTGAATGCTAAAATATGCATAAGCTCCATCTTCAAAGGGCCGTGCCTCACTGGAATATACAAAAACGCCCGGAAATTTATACCTAAAGTGTACATATACGGCAACCAAGAAGTAAAATATGACGACCAACTGAAATACCTAGGAGTTCGCTCCGTTATGATCAGTGAATTGTGTGTGTGGAATTAAAAGTAAAGTGAAATAATGCCGCCGAAAACTAGTGGAAAGGCAGCCAAGAAGGCTGGCAAGGCTCAGAAGAACATCACCAAGACCGACAAGAAGAAGAAGCGCAAGAGGAAGGAGAGCTATGCCATCTACATCTACAAGGTCCTCAAGCAGGTCCATCCTGACACCGGCATTTCGTCGAAGGCGATGAGCATCATGAACAGCTTCGTGAATGACATCTTCGAGCGTATTGCTGCCGAGGCTTCTCGTCTGGCCCACTACAACAAGCGGTCGACCATTACCAGTCGGGAAATCCAAACGGCTGTTCGCCTGCTTCTGCCCGGAGAGTTGGCCAAGCACGCCGTCAGTGAGGGAACCAAGGCTGTCACCAAGTACACCAGCTCCAAGTAAAATTTCTGCGTTTGCGGAGGAAGATCCAAAACGGCCCTTTTCAGGGCCACAACATATTTTACCAAAGAAACTACACTTTCAATACCATTTGCAATACAATATAAAATAAAAAAACATTCCAGTTTGATCTTTGTATCTTCCAAATATACATATATATTTATTCGATTCTGAATGCTAAATTATTTGCCGACTTAGCCGTGTCTGCGAACGTTTGGTCAACAGTATTAAATAATGTCTTTTCAAAGATGTAATTCCGCCGCTACAGCTCTCTCAAAAAATTACAATCACTATATTCTTGCTTTATAACATAATTTAAATGCTATTATATCGAAAGATTCTTTCTCTTGTGAACAAACGTTGTAGCCCTGAAAAGGGCTTGTATAAATCAATTTAAGATTTCGAAATCTTAAATTGCGACTGTGAGCGTACAGGTACATATACTGTACTTTTTCACAGTTTACTTCTTGGCAGTGGTTGTCTTTGCTTTCGGCTTCTTAGCTGTAGCAGGGGCAGCTGCTTTCTTTACCGCCTTTTTCGGCTTAGCAGACGCCGCTGGCTTGGTCTTGGGTGCTTTATCTGCCTTCGGCTTCGCTGCGGTCGACTTGGCCTTTGGTGCTGCTGACTTTGCCTTCACGGTTCCACTTTTCTTAGCATCCTTGGCCTTTGCCTTCTCGGTTTTCTTCTTCTCGGCGGTCTTTTTGGTGGCCACAGCCTTCTTCACCTTGGGCTTTTTGTCGGCAGCTCCGGCAGCCTTCTTGGCGGTGGCTCCGGTCTTCTTAACGGCTACCTTCCTGCTTTTTACTTTCTTCTCAGCAGAAACAACCTTCGGCTTGGGATCCTTCGCGGCAGACGCCGACAGTTTAAATGAACCGGACGCGCCCTTTCCCTTTGTTTGGATCAGTTTCCCATTGACGACGGCAGATTTTAAATACTTCTTAATGAATGGAGCCAATTTCTGGGCATCGCATTTGTAGGTGGCTGTGATATATTTCTTGATTGCCAGAAGCGATGAGCCGCCACGTTCCTTCAAGTTCTTAATGGAAGCGTCTACCATTTGTTGAGTTGGCGGGTGCGATGGCGGTGCAGTGGGCTTCTTTGCCTTTGTGCCAGCGGATGCAGATGCCTTTTTAGCAGCCACCTTCTTCTCAACTGGCGCTTGTGGAGCAGCCACTGGGGACGTGGCCGTTGCAACTGCAGATTCAGACATTTTTGATCACTTAAATACACTTTTTTGTTTAGAAAATGGCGCGCGCGCTTGGTGCCGACCTCCTTCATACTGGTGAGAATCGAGGAGGAGAGCACTTCTACTATGGGTCTGACATCAGTCATTTGCTGTGCTGATGTTTGCTTGAAGTGCAAACTTATTTTCTTGTTTTCAGTGTTTAAGACCTTTAATCGAAACAATGTTGTTAATTCTATACGAACTTAAATGTTTCATGAAGCACTTTGCATTTATGAAAATGTAATATCTTGTTTCGTTGGCCTTTTATCGCTGAATAAACTTGAACATTGTCATTTGCAACTTGAGCAATTTATTTAAAAACCTATTTTAAAATTAGAAATCTAACAAATATTTGTACGATTCTCAATACAAAATTAAATTTGAACTTTTTACTTTAGGAAATATTGAATATGTAATCCGTTTTCATTAATGAGGATATTTTTTTACTTGTTTCAAGTTATGCCCAGTCTAAATAAAAAGTTTGCTTTCAAGGTACATTCGGTCATAGTTTTCGAGATGAAAAATATATAAATGTTGTAAAATGTTATAGGTTTTAAAGATTATCTTAAACAAATCATTTGTATGCTTTGTTTGACCTAATTTTTTAGTTCTGTTTATAGATAGTTTGTCCAAAATAGGCAAATTTGGTTTGGCTATTCCCATACAATCTTGCGCCAATTTAAAAACGTCCCAAGTCCAAATCAAAAGAAAAAATCAAATTGTTTTGTTTTTCGACAAATTTTTTAGTTGGTTTAATAGTTATGGGATTCCTAAACGTTGCTGACTTATTTTCAGAGTGTGTTTTACAGTTTTTCGATTTTTTAATGCGATTTGAATATGCTATGTGGCATGTGCTTGTCCCATACAACCTTGTGCCAGATAAAAGTCCCACCATATACCAATCGTAAAAAATATAAATTTTAACTTTTTCGAGATAGGTTTTGTTTTATTTGATAAATAAGGGATTCATTATCGTTGCTAAACTATTTACAAGTTGAATATAATAGTTTTTCGATTTTTTAATGACATTTGACTGACTTGCCTATTCCCATACAATCTTGCTCCAATTTGAAATCGTACCAAGTCCGAATCAAAAGAAAAAATCGAATTGTATTGTTTTTCGACAAATTTTTTAGTTTGTTTAATAGTTATGGGATTCCTAAACGTTGCTGACTTATTTTCAAAGCGTTTTTTACAGTTTTTCGATTTTTTTAATGCGTTTTGAATATGCTATGTGGCATGTGCTTGTCCCATACAACCTTGTGCCAGATAAAAGTCCCACCAAATACGAATCGAAAAAAAATATAAATTTTAACTTTTTCGAGATAGGTTTTGTTTTATTGGATAAATAAGGGATTCCTTATCGTTGCTAAACTATTTAAAAGTTGACTTTACAAGTTTTTCGATTTTTTAATGACATTTGAATGGCTTGCCTATTCCCATACAATCTTGCTCCATATTGAAATCGTACCAAGTCCAAATCAAACAAAAAAATCAAAATGTATTGTTTTTCGACAAATTTTTTAGTTTGTTTAATATTTATGGGATTCCTAAACGTTGCTGACTTATTTTCATAGTGTGTTTTACAGTTTTTCGATTTTTTAATGCGATTTGAATATGCTATGTGGCATGTGCTTGTCCCATACAACCTTGTGCCAAATAAAAGTCCCACCATATACCAATCGTAAAACATATAAATTTTAACTTTTTCGAGATAGGTTTTGTTTTATTTGATAAATAAGGGATTCATTATCGTTGCTAAACTATTTACAAGTTGAATATAATAGTTTTTCGATTTTTTAATGACATTTGACTGACTTGCCTATTCCCATACAATCTTGCTCTAATTTGAAATCGTACCAAGTCCGAATCAAAAGAAAAAATCGAATTGTATTGTTTTTCGACAAATTTTTTAGTTTGTTTAATAGTTATGGGATTCCTAAACGTTGCTGACTTATTTTCAAAGCGTTTTTTACAGTTTTTCGATTTTTTTAATGCGATTTGAATATGCTATGTGGCATGTGCTTGTCCCATACAACCTTGTGCCAGATAAAAGTCCCACCAAATACGAATCGAAAAAAAATATAAATTTGAAATTTTTCGAGATAGGTTTTGTTTTATTTGATAAATAAGGGATTCCTTATCGTTGCTAAACTATTTACAAGTTGACTTTAAAAGTTTTTCGATTTTTTAATGACATTTGAATGGCTTGCCTATTCCCATACAATCTTGGTCCAATTTGAAATTGTACCAAGTCCGAATCAAAAGAAAAAATCGAATTGTATTGTTTTTCGACAAATTTTTTAGTTTGTTTAATAGTTATGGGATTCCTAAACGTTGCTGACTTATTTTCATAGTGTGTTTTACAGTTTTTCGATTTTTTAATGCGATTTGAATATGCTATGTGGCATGTGCTTGTCCCATACAACCTTGTGCCAGATAAAAGTCCCACCAAATACCAATCGTAAAAAATATAAATTTTAACTTTTTCGAGATAGGTTTTGTTTTATTTGATAAATAAGGGATTCATTATCGTTGCTAAACTATTTACAAGTTGAATATAATAGTTTTTCGATTTTTTAATGACATTTGAATGGCTTGCCTATTCCCATACAATCTTGCTCCATATTGAAATCGTACCAAGTCCAAATCAAAAAAAAAAAAAATTGTATTGTTTTTCGACAATTTATTTAGTTTGTTTAATAGTTATGGGATTCCTAAACGTTGCTGACTTATTTTCAGAGTGTGTTTTACAGTTTTTCGATTTTTTAATGCGATTTGAATATGCTATGTGGCATGTGCTTGTCCCATACAACCTTGTGCCAGATAAAAGTCCCACCAAATACCAATCGTAAAATATATAAATTTTAACTTTTTCAAGATAGGTTTTGTTTTATTTGATAAATAAGGGATTCCTTATCGTTGCTAAACTAATTACAAGTTGAATATAATAGTTTTTCGATTTTTTAATGACATTTGAATGGCTTGCCTATTCCCGTACAATCTTGCTCCAATTTGAAATCGTACCAAGTCCAAATCAAAAGAAAAAATCGAATTGTATTGTTTTTCGACAAATTTTTTAGTTTGTTCAATACTTATGGGATTTCTAAACGTTGCTGACTTAGTTTCAAAGCGTTTTTTACAGTTTTTCGATTTTTTAATGCGATTTGAATATGCTATGTGGCATGTGCTTGTCCCATACAACCTTGTGCCAGATAAAAGTCCCACCAAATACGAATCGTAAAAAATATAAATTTTAACTTTTTCGAGATAGGTTTTGTTTTATTTGATAAATAAGGGATTCATTATCGTTGCTAAACTATTTACAAGTTGAATATAATAGTTTTTCGATTTTTTAATGACATTTGAATGGCTTGCCTATTCCCATACAATCTTGCTCCAATTTGAAATCGTACCAAGTCCAAATCAAAAGAAAAAATCGAATTGTATTGTTTTTCGACAAATTTTTTAGTTTGTTTAATAGTTATGGGATTCCTAAACGTTGCTGACTTATTTTCATAGTGTGTTTTACAGTTTTTCGATTTTTTAATGCGATTTGAATATGCTATGTGGCATGTGCTTGTCCCATACAACCTTGTGCCAGATAAAAGTCCCACCAAATACGAATCGTAAAAAATATAAATTTTAACTTTTTCGAGATAGGTTTTGTTTTATTTGATAAATAAGGGATTCATTATCGTTGCTAAACTATTTACAAGTTGAATATAATAGTTTTTCGATTTTTTAATGACATTTGACTGACTTGCCTATTCCCATACAATCTTGCTCCAATTTGAAATCGTACCAAGTCCGAATCAAAAGAAAAAATCGAATTGTATTGTTTTTCGACAAATTTTTTAGTTTGTTTAATAGTTATGGGATTCCTAAACGTTGCTGACTTATTTTCAAAGCGTTTTTTACAGTTTTTCGATTTTTTTAATGCGATTTGAATATGCTATGTGGCATGTGCTTGTCCCATACAACCTTGTGCCAGATAAAAGTCCCACCAAATACGAATCGAAAAAAAATATAAATTTTAACTTTTTCGAGATAGGTTTTGTTTTATTTGATAAATAAGGGATTCCTTATCGTTGCTAAACTATTTACAAGTTGACTTTAAAAGTTTTTCGATTTTTTAATGACATTTGAATGGCTTGCCTATTCCCATACAATCTTGGTCCAATTTGAAATTGTACGAAGTCCAAATCAAAAGAAAAAATCGAATTGTATTGTTTTTCGACAAATTTTTTAGTTTGTTCAATAGTTATGGGATTCCTAAACGTTGCTGACTTATTTTCATAGTGTGTTTTACAGTTTTTCGATTTTTTAATGCGATTTGAATATGCTATGTGGCATGTGCTTATCCCATACAACCTTGTGCCAGATAAAAGTCCCACCAAATACCAATCGAAAAAAAATATAAATTTTAACTTTTTCGAGATAGGTTTTGTTTTATTTGATAAATAAGGGATTCATTATCGTTGCTAAACTATTTACAAGTTGAATATAATAGTTTTTCGATTTTTTAATGACATTTGAATGGCTTGCCTATTCCCATACAATCTTGCTCCAATTTGAAATCGTACCAAGTCCAAATCAAAAGAAAAAATCAAATTGTATTGTTTTTCGACAAATTTTTTAGTTTGTTTAATAGTTATGGGATTCCTAAACGTTGCTGACTTATTTTCAAAGTGTTTTTTACAGTTTTTCGATTTTTTAATGCGATTTGAATATGCTATGTGGCATGTGCTTGTCCCATACAACCTTGTGCCAGATAAAAGTCCCACCAAATACGAATCGAAAAAAATATAAATTTTAACTTTTTCGAGATAGGTTTTGTTTTATTTGATAAATAAGGGATTCCTTATCGTTGCTAAACTATTTACAAGTTGACTTTAAAAGTTTTTCGATTTTTTAATGACATTTGAATGGCTTGCCTATTCCCATACAATCTTGCTCCAATTTGAAATTGTACCAAGTCCGAATCAAAAAAAAAAATCAAATTGTATTGTTTTTCGACAAATTTTTTAGTTTGTTTAATAGTTATGGGATTCCTAAACGTTGCTGACTTATTTTCATAGTGTGTTTTACAGTTTTTCGATTTTTTAATGCGATTTGAATATGCTATGTGGCATGTGCTTGTCCCATACAACCTTGTGCCAGATAAAAGTCCCACCAAATACGAATCGTAAAAAATATAAATTTTAACTTTTTCGAGATAGGTTTTGTTTTATTTGATAAATAAGGGATTCATTATCGTTGCTAAACTATTTACAAGTTGAATATAATAGTTTTTCGATTTTTTAATGACATTTGAATGGCTTGCCTATTCCCATACAATCTTGCTCCATATTGAAATCGTACCAAGTCCAAATCAAACAAAAAAATCAAATTGTATTGTTTTTCGACAAATTTTTTAGTTTGTTTAATAGTTATGGGATTCCTAAACGTTGCTGACTTATTTTCATAGTGTGTTTTACAGTTTTTCGATTTTTTAATGCGATTTGAATATGCTATGTGGCATGTGCTTGTCCCATACAACCTTGTGCCAGATAAAAGTCCCACCAAATACGAATCGAAAAAAATATAAATTTTAACTTTTTCGAGATAGGTTTTGTTTTATTTGATAAATAAGGGATTCCTTATCGTTGCTAAACTATTTACAAGTTGACTTTAAAAGTTTTTCGATTTTTTAATGACATTTGAATGGCTTGCCTATTCCCATACAATCTTGCTCCAATTTGAAATCGTACCAAGTCCAAATCAAAAAAAAAATCGAATTGTATTGTTTTTCGACAAATTTTTTAGTTTGTTTAATAGTTATGGGATTCCTAAACGTTGCTGACTTATTTTCATAGTGTGTTTTTTACAGTTTTTCGATTTTTTAATGCGATTTGAATATGCTATGTGGCATGTGCTTGTCCCATACAACCTTGTGCCAGATAAAAGTCCCACCAAATACCAATCGAAAAAAATATAAATTTTAACTTTTTCGAGATAGGTTTTGTTTTATTTGATAAATAAGGGATTCATTATCGTTGCTAAACTATTTACAAGTTGAATATAATAGTTTTTCGATTTTTTAATGACATTTGAATGGCTTGCCTATTCCCGTACAATCTTGCTCCAATTTGAAATCGTACCAAGTCCAAATCAAAAGAAAAAATCAAAATGTATTGTTTTTCGACAAATTTTTTAGTTTGTTTAATAGTTATGGGATTCCTAAACGTTGCTGACTTATTTTCAGAGTGTGTTTTACAGTTTTTCGATTTTTTAATGCGATTTGAATATGCTATGTGGCATGTGCTTGTCCCATACAACCTTGTGCCAGATAAAAGTCCCACCAAATACGAATCGTAAAAAATATAAATTTTAACTTTTTCGAGATAGGTTTTGTTTTATTTGATAAATAAGGGATTCCTTATCGTTGCTAAACTATTTACAAGTTGACTTTATAATAGTTTTTCGATTTTTTAATGACATTTGAATGGCTTGCCTATTCCCATACAATCTTGGTCCAATTTGAAATTGTACCAAGTCCGAATCAAAAGAAAAAATCGAATTGTATTGTTTTTCGACAAATTTTTTAGTTTGTTTAATAGTTATGGGATTCCTAAACGTTGCTGACTTATTTTCATAGTGTGTTTTACAGTTTTTCGATTTTTTAATGCGATTTGAATATGCTATGTGGCATGTGCTTGTCCCATACAACCTTGTGCCAGATAAAAGTCCCACCAAATACCAATCGTAAAAAATATAAATTTTAACTTTTTCGAGATAGGTTTTGTTTTATTTGATAAATAAGGGATTCATTATCGTTGCTAAACTATTTACAAGTTGAATATAATAGTTTTTCGATTTTTTAATGACATTTGAATGGCTTGCCTATTCCCATACAATCTTGCTCCATATTGAAATCGTACCAAGTCCAAATCAAACAAAAAAATCAAATTGTATTGTTTTTCGACAAATTTTTTAGTTTGTTTAATAGTTATGGGATTCCTAAACGTTGCTGACTTATTTTCATAGTGTGTTTTACAGTTTTTCGATTTTTTAATGCGATTTGAATATGCTATGTGGCATGTGCTTATCCCATACAACCTTGTGCCAGATAAAAGTCCCACCAAATACGAATCGTAAAAAATATAAATTTTAACTTTTTCGAGATAGGTTTTGTTTTATTTGATAAATAAGGGATTCCTTATCGTTGCTAAACTATTTACAAGTTGACTTTAAAAGTTTTTCGATTTTTTAATGACATTTGAATGGCTTGCCTATTCCCATACAATCTTGGTCCAATTTGAAATTGTACCAAGTCCGAATCAAAAGAAAAAATCGAATTGTATTGTTTTTCGACAAATTTTTTAGTTTGTTTAATAGTTATGGGATTCCTAAACGTTGCTGACTTATTTTCATAGTGTGTTTTACAGTTTTTCGATTTTTTAATGCGATTTGAATATGCTATGTGGCATGTGCTTGTCCCATACAACCTTGTGCCAGATAAAAGTCCCACCAAATACCAATCGAAAAAAATATAAATTTTAACTTTTTCGAGATAGGTTTTGTTTTATTTGATAAATAAGGGATTCATTATCGTTGCTAAACTATTTACAAGTTGAATATAATAGTTTTTCGATTTTTTAATGACATTTGAATGGCTTGCCTATTCCCATACAATCTTGCTCCATATTGAAATCGTACCAAGTCCAAATCAAAAAAAAAATCAAATTGTATTGTTTTTCGACAAATTTTTTAGTTTGTTTAATAGTTATGGGATTCCTAAACGTTGCTGACTTATTTTCATAGTGTGTTTTACAGTTTTTCGATTTTTTAATGCGATTTGAATATGCTATGTGGCATGTGCTTGTCCCATACAACCTTGTGCCAGATAAAAGTCCCACCAAATACGAATCGAAAAAAAATATAAATTTTAACTTTTTCGAGATAGGTTTTGTTTTATTTGATAAATAAGGGATTCCTTATCGTTGCTAAACTATTTACAAGTTGACTTTAAAAGTTTTTCGATTTTTTAATGACATTTGAATGGCTTGCCTATTCCCATACAATCTTGCTCCAATTTGAAATTGTACCAAGTCCAAATCAAAAGAAAAATCAAATTGTATTGTTTTTCGACAAATTTTTTAGTTTGTTTAATAGTTATGGGATTCCTAAACGTTGCTGACTTATTTTCAAAGTGTTTTTTACAGTTTTTCGATTTTTTAATGCGATTTGAATATGCTATGTGGCATGTGCTTGTCCCATACAACCTTGTGCCAGATAAAAGTCCCACCAAATACCAATCGAAAAAAATATAAATTTTAACTTTTTCGAGATAGGTTTTGTTTTATTTGATAAATAAGGGATTCATTATCGTTGCTAAACTATTTACAAGTTGACTATAATAGTTTTTCGATTTTTTAATGACATTTGAATGGCTTGCCTATTCCCATACAATCTTGCTCCAATTTGAAATCGTACCAAGTCCAAATCAAAAGAAAAAATCAAATTGTATTGTTTTTCGACAAATTTTTTAGTTTGTTTAATAGTTATGGGATTCCTAAACGTTGCTGACTTATTTTCAAAGTGTTTTTACAGTTTTTCGATTTTTTAATGCGATTTGAATATGCTATGTGGCATGTGCTTGTCCCATACAACCTTGTGCCAGATAAAAGTCCCACCAAATACGAATCGAAAAAAATATAAATTTTAACTTTTTCGAGATAGGTTTTGTTTTATTTGATAAATAAGGGATTCCTTATCGTTGCTAAACTATTTACAAGTTGACTTTAAAAGTTTTTCGATTTTTTAATGACATTTGAATGGCTTGCCTATTCCCATACAATCTTGCTCCAATTTGAAATCGTACCAAGTCCAAATCAAACAAAAAAATCAAATTGTATTGTTTTTCGACAAATTTTTTAGTTTGTTTAATAGTTATGGGATTCCTAAACGTTGCTGACTTATTTTCATAGTGTGTTTTTTACAGTTTTTCGATTTTTTAATGCGATTTGAATATGCTATGTGGCATGTGCTTGTCCCATACAACCTTGTGCCAGATAAAAGTCCCACCAAATACGAATCGAAAAAAATATAAATTTTAACTTTTTCGAGATAGGTTTTGTTTTATTTGATAAATAAGGGATTCCTTATCGTTGCTAAACTATTTACAAGTTGACTTTAAAAGTTTTTCGATTTTTTAATGACATTTGAATGGCTTGCCTATTCCCATACAATCTTGCTCCAATTTGAAATCGTACCAAGTCCAAATCAAAAGAAAAAATCAAATTGTATTGTTTTTCGACAAATTTTTTAATTTGTTTAATAGTTATGGGATTCCTAAACGTTGCTGACTTATTTTCAAAGCGTTTTTTACAGTTTTTCGATTTTTTAATGCGATTTGAATATGCTATGTGGCATGTGCTTGTCCCATACAACCTTGTGCCAGATAAAAGTCCCACCAAATACCAATCGAAAAAAATATAAATTTGAAATTTTTCGAGATAGGTTTTGTTTTATTTGATAAATAAGGGATTCCTTATCGTTGCTAAACTATTTACAAGTTGACTTTAAAAGTTTTTCGATTTTTTAATGACATTTGAATGGCTTGCCTATTCCCATACAATCTTGCTCCAATTTGAAATCGTACCAAGTCCAAATCAAAAGAAAAATCAAATTGTATTGTTTTTCGACAAATTTTTTAGTTTGTTTAATAGTTATGGGATGCCTAAACGATGCTGACTTATTTTCAGAGCGTGTTTTACAGTTTTTCGATTTTTTAATGCGATTTGAATATGCTATGTGGCATGTGCTTGTCCCATACAACCTTGTGCCAGATAAAAGTCCCACCAAATACCAATCGAAAAAAATATAAATTTTAACTTTTTCGAGATAGGTTTTGTTTTATTTGATAAATAAGGGATTCATTATCGTTGCTAAACTATTTACAAGTTGACTTTAAAAGTTTTTCGATTTTTTAATGACATTTGAATGGCTTGCCTATTCCCATACAATCTTGCTCCATTTTGAAATCGTACCAAGTCCAAATCAAAAGAAAAAATCAAATTGTATTGTTTTTCGACAAATTTTTTAATTTGTTTAATAGTTATGGGATTCCTAAACGTTGCTGACTTATTTTCAAAGCGTTTTTTACAGTTTTTCGATTTTTTAATGCGATTTGAATATGCTATGTGGCATGTGCTTGTCCCATACAACCTTGTGCCAGATAAAAGTCCCACCAAATACGAATCGAAAAAAAATATAAATTTGAAATTTTTCGAGATAGGTTTTGTTTTATTTGATAAATAAGGGATTCCTTATCGTTGCTAAACTATTTACAAGTTGACTTTAAAAGTTTTTCGATTTTTTAATGACATTTGAATGGCTTGCCTATTCCCATACAATCTTGCTCCATATTGAAATCGTACCAAGTCCAAATCAAACCAAAAAAATCAAATTGTATTGTTTTTCGACAAATTTTTTAATTTGTTTAATAGTTATGGGATTCCTAAACGTTGCTGACTTATTTTCAAAGCGTTTTTTACAGTTTTTCGATTTTTTAATGCGATTTGAATATGCTATGTGGCATGTGCTTGTCCCATACAACCTTGTGCCAGATAAAAGTCCCACCAAATACCAATCGAAAAAAATATAAATTTGAAATTTTTCGAGATAGGTTTTGTTTTATTTGATAAATAAGGGATTCCTTATCGTTGCTAAACTATTTACAAGTTGACTTTAAAAGTTTTTCGATTTTTTAATGACATTTGAATGGCTTGCCTATTCCCATACAATCTTGGTCCAATTTGAAATCGTACCAAGTCCAAATCAAAAGAAAAATCAAATTGTATTGTTTTTCGACAAATTTTTTAGTTTGTTTAATAGTTATGGGATTCCTAAACGTTGCTGACTTATTTTCAAAGCGTTTTTTACAGTTTTTCGATTTTTTAATGCGATTTGAATATGCTATGTGGCATGTGCTTGTCCCATACAACCTTGTGCCAGATAAAAGTCCCACCAAATACGAATCGAAAAAAATATAAATTTTAACTTTTTCGAGATAGGTTTTGTTTTATTTGATAAATAAGGGATTCCTTATCGTTGCTAAACTATTTACAAGTTGACTTTAAAAGTTTTTCGATTTTTTAATGACATTTGAATGGCTTGCCTATTCCCATACAATCTTGCTCCATATTGAAATCGTACCAAGTCCAAATCAAACAAAAAAATCAAATTGTATTGTTTTTCGACAAATTTTTTAGTTTGTTTAATAGTTATGGGATTCCTAAACGTTGCTGACTTATTTTCAAAGCGTTTTTTACAGTTTTTCGATTTTTTAATGCGATTTGAATATGCTATGTGGCATGTGCTTGTCCCATACAACCTTGTGCCAGATAAAAGTCCCACCAAATACCAATCGAAAAAAATATAAATTTTAACTTTTTCGAGATAGGTTTTGTTTTATTTGATAAATAAGGGATTCATTATCGTTGCTAAACTATTTACAAGTTGACTTTAAAAGTTTTTCGATTTTTTAATGACATTTGAATGGCTTGCCTATTCCCATACAATCTTGCTCCATTTTGAAATCGTACCAAGTCCAAATCAAAAGAAAAAATCAAATTGTATTGTTTTTCGACAAATTTTTTAGTTTGTTTAATAGTTATGGGATTCCTAAACGTTGCTGACTTATTTTCAAAGCGTTTTTTACAGTTTTTCGATTTTTTAATGCGATTTGAATATGCTATGTGGCATGTGCTTGTCCCATACAACCTTGTGCCAGATAAAAGTCCCACCAAATACCGAATCGAAAAAAATATAAATTTGAACTTTTTCGAGATAGGTTTTGTTTTATTTGATAAATAAGGGATTCCTTATCGTTGCTAAACTATTTACAAGTTGACTTTAAAAGTTTTTCGATTTTTTAATGACATTTGAATGGCTTGCCTATTCCCATACAATCTTGCTCCAATTTGAAATCGTACCAAGTCCAAATCAAAAGAAAAAATCAAATTGTATTGTTTTTCGACAAATTTTTTAGTTTGTTTAATAGTTATGGGATTCCTAAACGTTGCTGACTTATTTTCAAAGCGTTTTTTACAGTTTTTCGATTTTTTAATGCGATTTGAATATGCTATGTGGCATGTGCTTGTCCCATACAACCTTGTGCCAGATAAAAGTCCCACCAAATACGAATCGAAAAAAATATAAATTTTAACTTTTTCGAGATAGGTTTTGTTTTATTTGATAAATAAGGGATTCCTTATCGTTGCTAAACTATTTACAAGTTGACTTTAAAAGTTTTTCGATTTTTTAATGACATTTGAATGGCTTGCCTATTCCCATACAATCTTGCTCCATTTTGAAATCGTACCAAGTCCAAATCAAAAGAAAAAATCAAATTGTATTGTTTTTCGACAAATTTTTTAGTTTGTTTAATAGTTATGGGATTCCTAAACGTTGCTGACTTATTTTCAAAGCGTTTTTTACAGTTTTTCGATTTTTTAATGCGATTTGAATATGCTATGTGGCATGTGCTTGTCCCATACAACCTTGTGCCAGATAAAAGTCCCACCAAATACGAATCGAAAAAAATATAAATTTTAACTTTTTCGAGATAGGTTTTGTTTTATTTGATAAATAAGGGATTCCTTATCGTTGCTAAACTATTTACAAGTTGACTTTAAAAGTTTTTCGATTTTTTAATGACATTTGAATGGCTTGCCTATTCCCATACAATCTTGCTCCATTTTGAAATCGTACCAAGTCCAAATCAAAAGAAAAATATAAATTGTATTGTTTTTCGACAAATTTTTTAGTTTGTTTAATAGTTATGGGATTCCTAAACGTTGCTGACTTATTTTCAAAGCGTTTTTACAGTTTTTCGATTTTTTAATGCGATTTGAATATGCTATGTGGCTTGTGCTTGTCCCATACAATCTTGTGCCAGATAAAAGTCCCACCAAATACCAATCGTAAAAAATATAAATTTTAACTTTTTCGAGATAGGTTTTGTTTTATTTGATAAATAAGGGATTCATTATCGTTGCTAAACTATTTACAAGTTGACTTTAAAAGTTTTTCGATTTTTTAATGACATTTGAATGGCTTGCCTATTCCCATACAATCTTGCTCCATTTTGAAATCGTACCAAGTCCAAATCAAAAGAAAAATCAAATTGTATTGTTTTTCGACAAATTTTTTAGTTTGTTTAATAGTTATGGGATTCCTAAACGTTGCTGACTTATTTTCAAAGCGTTTTTTACAGTTTTTCGATTTTTTAATGCGATTTGAATATGCTATGTGGCTTGTGCTTGTCCCATACAATCTTGTGCCAGATAAAAGTCCCACCAAATACGAATCGAAAAAATATAAATTTTAACTTTTTCGAGATAGGTTTTGTTTTATTTGATAAATAAGGGATTCCTTATCGTTGCTAAACTATTTACAAGTTGACTTTAAAAGTTTTTCGATTTTTTAATGCATTTGAATGGCTTGCCTATTCCCATACAATCTTGCTCCATTTTGAAATCGTACCAAGTCCAAATCAATGTTTTTCGACAAATTTTTTAGTTTGTTCAATAGTTATGGGATTCCTAAACGTTGCTGACTTATTTTCAAAGCGTTTTTTACAGTTTTTCGATTTTTTAATGCGATTTGAATATGCTATGTGGCTTGTGCTTGTCCCATACAACCTTGTGCCAGATAAAAGTCCCACCAAATACGAATCGAAAAAAATATAAATTTGAACTTTTTCGAGATAGGTTTTGTTTTATTTGATAAATAAGGGATTCCTTATCGTTGCTAAACTATTTACAAGTTGACTTTAAAAGTTTTTCGATTTTTTAATGACATTTGAATGGCTTGCCTATTCCCATACAATCTTGCTCCATTTTGAAATCGTACCAAGTCCAAATCAAAAGAAAAATCAAATTGTATTGTTTTTCGACAAATTTTTTAGTTTGTTTAATAGTTATGGGATTCCTAAACGTTGCTGACTTATTTTCAGAGCGTTTTTTACAGTTTTTCGATTTTTTAATGCGATTTGAATATGCTATGTGGCATGTGCTTGTCCCATACAACCTTGTGCCAGATAAAAGTCCCACCAAATACCAATCGTAAAAAATATAAATTTTAACTTTTTCGAGATAGGTTTTGTTTTATTTGATAAATAAGGGATTCATTATCGTTGCTAAACTATTTACAAGTTGACTTTAAAAGTTTTTCGATTTTTTAATGACATTTGAATGGCTTGCCTATTCCCATACAATCTTGCTCCATTTTGAAATCGTACCAAGTCCAAATCAAAAGAAAAAATCAAATTGTATTGTTTTTCGACAAATTTTTTAGTTTGTTTAATAGTTATGGGATTCCTAAACGTTGCTGACTTATTTTCAAAGCGTTTTTTACAGTTTTTCGATTTTTTAATGCGATTTGAATATGCTATGTGGCATGTGCTTGTCCCATACAACCTTGTGCCAGATAAAAGTCCCACCAAATACGAATCGAAAAAAATATAAATTTTAACTTTTTCGAGATAGGTTTTGTTTTATTTGATAAATAAGGGATTCCTTATCGTTGCTAAACTATTTACAAGTTGACTTTAAAAGTTTTTCGATTTTTTAATGACATTTGAATGGCTTGCCTATTCCCATACAATCTTGCTCCAATTTGAAATCGTACCAAGTCCAAATCAAAAGAAAAAATCAAATTGTATTGTTTTTCGACAAATTTTTTAGTTTGTTTAATAGTTATGGGATTCCTAAACGTTGCTGACTTATTTTCAAAGCGTTTTTTACAGTTTTTCGATTTTTTAATGCGATTTGAATATGCTATGTGGCATGTGCTTGTCCCATACAACCTTGTGCCAGATAAAAGTCCCACCAAATACGAATCGAAAAAAATATAAATTTTAACTTTTTCGAGATAGGTTTTGTTTTATTTGATAAATAAGGGATTCCTTATCGTTGCTAAACTATTTACAAGTTGACTTTAAAAGTTTTTCGATTTTTTAATGACATTTGAATGGCTTGCCTATTCCCATACAATCTTGCTCCATTTTGAAATCGTACCAAGTCCAAATCAAAAAGAAAAATCAAATTGTATTGTTTTTCGACAAATTTTTTAGTTTGTTTAATAGTTATGGGATTCCTAAACGTTGCTGACTTATTTTCAAAGCGTTTTTTACAGTTTTTCGATTTTTTAATGCGATTTGAATATGCTATGTGGCTTGTGCTTGTCCCATACAACCTTGTGCCAGATAAAAGTCCCACCAAATACGAATCGAAAAAAATATAAATTTTAACTTTTTCGAGATAGGTTTTGTTTTATTTGATAAATAAGGGATTCCTTATCGTTGCTAAACTATTTACAAGTTGACTTTAAAAGTTTTTCGATTTTTTAATGACATTTGAATGGCTTGCCTATTCCCATACAATCTTGCTCCAATTTGAAATCGTACCAAGTCCAAATCAAAAGAAAAAATCAAATTGTATTGTTTTTCGACAAATTTTTTAGTTTGTTTAATAGTTATGGGATTCCTAAACGTTGCTGACTTATTTTCAGAGCGTTTTTTACAGTTTTTCGATTTTTTAATGCGATTTGAATATGCTATGTGGCATGTGCTTGTCCCATACAACCTTGTGCCAGATAAAAGTCCCACCAAATACCAATCGAAAAAAATATAAATTTGAACTTTTTCGAGATAGGTTTTGTTTTATTTGATAAATAAGGGATTCATTATCGTTGCTAAACTATTTACAAGTTGACTTTAAAAGTTTTTCGATTTTTTAATGACATTTGAATGGCTTGCCTATTCCCATACAATCTTGCTCCATTTTGAAATCGTACCAAGTCCAAATCAAAAGAAAAATCAAATTGTATTGTTTTTCGCAAACAAATTTTTAGTTTGTTTAATAGTTATGGGATTCCTAAACGTTGCTGACTTATTTTCAGAGCGTGTTTTACAGTTTTTCGATTTTTTAATGCGATTTGAATATGCTATGTGGCATGTGCTTGTCCCATACAACCTTGTGCCAGATAAAAGTCCCACCAAATACCAATCGTAAAAAATATAAATTTTAACTTTTTCGAGATAGGTTTTGTTTTATTTGATAAATAAGGGATTCCTTATCGTTGCTAAACTATTTACAAGTTGACTTTAAAAGTTTTTCGATTTTTTAATGACATTTGAATGGCTTGCCTATTCCCATACAATCTTGCTCCATTTTGAAATCGTACCAAGTCCAAATCAAAAGAAAAAATCAAATTGTATTGTTTTTCGACAAATATTTTATATTGTTTAATAGTTATGGGATTTCTAAACGTTGCAGACTTATTTTCAGAGCGTTTTTTACAGTTTTTCGATTTTTTAATGCGATTTGAATATGCTATGTGGCATGTGCTTGTCCATACAACCTTGTGCCAGATAAAAGTCCCACCAAATACGAATCGTAAAAAATATAAATTTTAACTTTTTCGAGATAGGTTTTGTTTTATTTGATAAATAAGGGATTCCTTATCGTTGCTAAACTATTTACAAGTTGACTTTAAAAGTTTTTCGATTTTTTAATGACATTTGAATGGCTTGCCTATTCCCATACAATCTTGCTCCATATTGAAATCGTACCAAGTCCAAATCAAACAAAAAAATCAAAATGTATTGTTTTTCGACAAATTTTTTAGTTTGTTTAATAGTTATGGGATTCCTAAACGTTGCTGACTTATTTTCAGAGCGTTTTTTACAGTTTTTCGATTTTTTAATGCGATTTGAATATGCTATGTGGCATGTGCTTGTCCATACAACCTTGTGCCAGATAAAAGTCCCACCAAATACGAATCGAAAAAAATATAAATTTTAACTTTTTCGAGATAGGTTTTGTTTTATTTGATAAATAAGGGATTCCTTATCGTTGCTAAACTATTTACAAGTTGACTTTAAAAGTTTTTCGATTTTTTAATGACATTTGAATGGCTTGCCTATTCCCATACAATCTTGCTCCATATTGAAATCGTACCAAGTCCAAATCAAACAAAAAAATCAAAATGTATTGTTTTTCGACAAATTTTTTAGTTTGTTTAATAGTTATGGGATTCCTAAACGTTGCTGACTTATTTTCAAAGCGTTTTTTACAGTTTTTCGATTTTTTAATGCGATTTGAATATGCTATGTGGCATGTGCTTGTCCCATACAACCTTGTGCCAGATAAAAGTCCCACCAAATACGAATCGAAAAAAATATAAATTTGAACTTTTTCGAGATAGGTTTTGTTTTATTTGATAAATAAGGGATTCCTTATCGTTGCTAAACTATTTACAAGTTGACTTTAATAGTTTTTCGATTTTTTAATGACATTTGAATGGCTTGCCTATTCCCATACAATCTTGCTCCAATTTGAAATCGTACCAAGTCCAAATCAAAAGATAAAATCAAATTGTATTGTTTTTCGACAAATATTTTATATTGTTTAATAGTTATGGGATTTCTAAACGTTGCAGACTTATTTTCAGAGCGTTTTTTACAGTTTTTCGATTTTTTAATGCGATTTGAATATGCTATGTGGCATGTGCTTGTCCCATACAACCTTGTGCCAGATAAAAGTCCCACCAAATACCAATCGAAAAAAATATAAATTTTAACTTTTTCGAGATAGGTTTTGTTTTATTTGATAAATAAGGGATTCATTATCGTTGCTAAACTATTTACAAGTTGACTTTAAAAGTTTTTCGATTTTTTAATGACATTTGAATGGCTTGCCTATTCCCATACAATCTTGCTCCATATTGAAATCGTACCAAGTCCAAATCAAACAAAAAAATCAAATTGTATTGTTTTTCGACAAATTTTTTAGTTTGTTTAATAGTTATGGGATTCCTAAACGTTGCTGACTTATTTTCAAAGCGTTTTTTACAGTTTTTCGATTTTTTAATGCGATTTGAATATGCTATGTGGCTTGTGCTTGTCCCATACAACCTTGTGCCAGATAAAAGTCCCACCAAATACCAATCGAAAAAAATATAAATTTTAACTTTTTCGAGATAGGTTTTGTTTTATTTGATAAATAAGGGATTCCTTATCGTTGCTAAACTATTTACAAGTTGACTTTAAAAGTTTTTCGATTTTTTAATGACATTTGAATGGCTTGCCTATTCCCATACAATCTTGCTCCATTTTGAAATCGTACCAAGTCCAAATCAAAAGAAAAAATCAAATTGTATTGTTTTTCGACAAATTTTTTAGTTTGTTTAATAGTTATGGGATTCCTAAACGTTGCTGACTTATTTTCAAAGCGTTTTTTACAGTTTTTCGATTTTTTAATGCGATTTGAATATGCTATGTGGCTTGTGCTTGTCCCATACAACCTTGTGCCAGATAAAAGTCCCACCAAATACGAATCGAAAAAAATATAAATTTTAACTTTTTCGAGATAGGTTTTGTTTTATTTGATAAATAAGGGATTCCTTATCGTTGCTAAACTATTTACAAGTTGACTTTAAAAGTTTTTCGATTTTTTAATGACATTTGAATGGCTTGCCTATTCCCAAACAATCTTGCTCCAATTTGAAATCGTGCCAAGTCCAAATCAAAAGAAAAAATCAAATTGTAATGTTTTTCGACAAATTTTTTAGTTTGTTTAATAGTTATGGGATTCCTAAACGTTGCTGACTTATTTTCAAAGCGTTTTTACAGTTTTTCGATTTTTTAATGCGATTTGAATATGCTATGTGGCATGTGCTTGTCCCATACAACCTTGTGCCAGATAAAAGTCCCACCAAATACCAATCGAAAAAAATATAAATTTTAACTTTTTCGAGATAGGTTTTGTTTTATTTGATAAATAAGGGATTCCTTATCGTTGCTAAACTATTTACAAGTTGACTTTAAAAGTTTTTCGATTTTTTAATGACATTTGAATGGCTTGCCTATTCCCATACAATCTTGCTCCATTTTGAAATCGTACCAAGTCCAAATCAAAAGAAAAAATCAAATTGTATTGTTTTTCGACAAATTTTTTAATTTGTTTAAAAGTTATGGAATTCCTAAACGTTGCTGACTTATTTTCAAAGCGTTTTTACAGTTTTTCGATTTTTTAATGCGATTTGAATATGCTATGTGGCATGTGCTTGTCCCATACAACATTGTGCCAGATAAAAGTCCCACCAAATACCAATCGAAAAAAATATAAATTTTTACTTTTTCCAAATAGGTTTTGTTTTATTTGATAAATAAGGGATTCCTTATCGTTGCTAAACTATTTACAAGTTGACTTTAAAAGTTTTTCGATTTTTTAATGACATTTGAATGGCTTGCCTATTTCCAAACAATCTTGCTCCAATTTGAAATCGTGCCAAGTCCAAATCAAAAGAAAAAATCAAATTGTAATGTTTTTCGACAAATTTTTTAGTTTGTTTAATAGTTATGGGATTCCTAAACGTTGCTGACTTATTTTCAAAGCGTTTTTTACAGTTTTTCGATTTTTTAATGCGATTTGAATATGCTATGTGGCATGTGCTTGTCCCATACAACCTTGTGCCAGATAAAAGTCCCACCAAATACCAATCGAAAAAAATATAAATTTTAACTTTTTCGAGATAGGTTTTGTTTTATTTGATAAATAAGGGATTCCTTATCGTTGCTAAACTATTTACAAGTTGACTTTAAAAGTTTTTCGATTTTTTAATGACATTTGAATGGCTTGCCTATTCCCATACAATCTTGCTCCATTTTGAAATCGTACCAAGTCCAAATCAAAAGAAAAAATCAAATTGTATTGTTTTTCGACAAATTTTTTAGTTTGTTTAATAGTTTATGGGATTCCTAAACGTTGCTGACTTATTTTCAGAGCGTGTTTTACAGTTTTTCGATTTTTTAATGCGATTTGAATATGCTATGTGGCATGTGCTTGTCCCATACAACCTTGTGCCAGATAAAAGTCCCACCAAATACCAATCGAAAAAAATATAAATTTTAACTTTTTCGAGATAGGTTTTGTTTTATTTGATAAATAAGGGATTCCTTATCGTTGCTAAACTATTTACAAGTTGACTTTAAAAGTTTTTCGATTTTTTAATGACATTTGAATGGCTTGCCTATTCCCATACAATCTTGCTCCATTTTGAAATCGTACCAAGTCCAAATCAAAAGAAAAAATCAAATTGTATTGTTTTTCGACAAATTTTTTAGTTTGTTTAATAGTTATGGGATTCCTAAACGTTGCTGACTTATTTTCAAAGCGTTTTTTACAGTTTTTCGATTTTTTAATGCGATTTGAATATGCTATGTGGCATGTGCTTGTCCCATACAACCTTGTGCCAGATAAAAGTCCCACCAAATACCAATCGAAAAAAATATAAATTTTAACTTTTTCGAGATAGGTTTTGTTTTATTTGATAAATAAGGGATTCCTTATCGTTGCTAAACTATTTACAAGTTGACTTTAAAAGTTTTTCGATTTTTTAATGACATTTGAATGGCTTGCCTATTCCCATACAATCTTGCTCCAATTTGAAATCGTACCAAGTCCAAATCAAAAGAAAAAAATCAAATTGTATTGTTTTTCGACAAATTTTTTAGTTTGTTTAATAGTTATGGGATTCCTAAACGTTGCTGACTTATTTTCAGAGCGTGTTTTACAGTTTTTCGATTTTTTAATGCGATTTGAATATGCTATGTGGCATGTGCTTGTCCCATACAACCTTGTGCCAGATAAAAGTCCCACCAAATACCAATCGAAAAAAATATAAATTTTAACTTTTTCGAGATAGGTTTTGTTTTATTTGATAAATAAGGGATTCCTTATCGTTGCTAAACTATTTACAAGTTGACTTTAAAAGTTTTTCGATTTTTTAATGACATTTGAATGGCTTGCCTATTCCCATACAATCTTGCTCCAATTTGAAATCGTACCAAGTCCAAATCAAAAGAAAAAAATCAAATTGTATTGTTTTTCGACAAATTTTTTATTTTGTTTAATAGTTATGGGATTCCTAAACGTTGCTGACTTATTTTCAGAGCGTGTTTTACAGTTTTTCGATTTTTTAATGCGATTTGAATATGCTATGTGGCATGTGCTTGTCCCATACAACCTTGTGCCAGATAAAAGTCCCACCAAATACCAATCGAAAAAAATATAAATTTTAACTTTTTCGAGATAGGTTTTGTTTTATTTGATAAATAAGGGATTCCTTATCGTTGCTAAACTATTTACAAGTTGACTTTAAAAGTTTTTCGATTTTTTAATGACACTTGAATGGCTTGCCTATTCCCATACAATCTTGCTCCATTTTGAAATCGTACCAAGTCCAAATCAAAAGAAAAAATCAAATTGTATTGTTTTTCGACAAATTTTTTAGTTTGTTTAATAGTTATGGGATTCCTAAACGTTGCTGACTTATTTTCAGAGCGTGTTTTACAGTTTTTCGATTTTTTAATGCGATTTGAATATGCTATGTGGCATGTGCTTGTCCCATACAACCTTGTGCCAGATAAAAGTCCCACCAAATACCAATCGAAAAAAATATAAATTTTAACTTTTTCGAGATAGGTTTTGTTTTATTTGATAAATAAGGGATTCCTTATCGTTGCTAAACTATTTACAAGTTGACTTTAAAAGTTTTTCGATTTTTTAATGACACTTGAATGGCTTGCCTATTCCCATACAATCTTGCTCCAATTTGAAATCGTACCAAGTCCAAATCAAAAGAAAAAATCAAATTGTATTGTTTTTCGACAAATTTTTTAGTTTGTTTAATAGTTATGGGATTCCTAAACGTTGCTGACTTATTTTCAGAGCGTGTTTTACAGTTTTTCGATTTTTTAATGCGATTTGAATATGCTATGTGGCATGTGCTTGTCCCATACAACCTTGTGCCAGATAAAAGTCCCACCAAATACCAATCGAAAAAATATAAATTTTAACTTTTTCGAGATAGGTTTTGTTTTATTTGATAAATAAGGGATTCCTTATCGTTGCTAAACTATTTACAAGTTGACTTTAAAAGTTTTTGGATTTTTTAATGACACTTGAATGGCTTGCCTATTCCCATACAATCTTGCTCCAATTTGAAATCGTACCAAGTCCAAATCAAAAGAAAAAATCAAATTGTATTGTTTTTCGACAAATCTTTTATTTTGTTTAATAGTTATGGGATTTCTAAACGTTGCTGACTTATTTTCAGAGCGTGTTTTACAGTTTTTCGATTTTTTAATGCGATTTGAATATGCTATGTGGCATGTGCTTGTCCCATACAACCTTGTGCCAGATAAAAGTCCCACCAAATACCAATCGAAAAAAATATAAATTTTAACTTTTTCGAGATAGGTTTTGTTTTATTTGATAAATAAGGGATTCCTTATCGTTGCTAAACTATTTACAAGTTGACTTTAAAAGTTTTTCGATTTTTTAATGACATTTGAATGGCTTGCCTATTCCCATACAATCTTGCTCCAATTTGAAATCGTACCAAGTCCAAATCAAAAAAAAATCAAATTGTATTGTTTTTCGACAAATTTTTATTTTGTTTAATAGTTATGGGATTCCTAAACGTTGCTGACTTATTTTCAGAGCGTGTTTTACAGTTTTTCGATTTTTTAATGCGATTTGAATATGCTATGTGGCATGTGCTTGTCCCATACAACCTTGTGCCAGATAAAAGTCCCACCAAATACCAATCGAAAAAAATATAAATTTTAACTTTTTCGAGATAGGTTTTGTTTTATTTGATAAATAAGGGATTCCTTATCGTTGCTAAACTATTTACAAGTTGACTTTAAAAGTTTTTCGATTTTTTAATGACATTTGAATGGCTTGCCTATTCCCATACAATCTTGCTCCATTTTGAAATCGTACCAAGTCCAAATCAAAAGAAAAAATCAAATTGTATTGTTTTTCGACAAATTTTTTAGTTTGTTTAATAGTTATGGGATTCCTAAACGTTGCTGACTTATTTTCAGAGCGTGTTTTACAGTTTTTCGATTTTTTAATGCGATTTGAATATGCTATGTGGCATGTGCTTGTCCCATACAACCTTGTGCCAGATAAAAGTCCCACCAAATACCAATCGAAAAAAATATAAATTTTAACTTTTTCGAGATAGGTTTTGTTTTATTTGATAAATAAGGGATTCCTTATCGTTGCTAAACTATTTACAAGTTGACTTTAAAAGTTTTTCGATTTTTTAATGACATTTGAATGGCTTGCCTATTCCCATACAATCTTGCTCCAATTTGAAATCGTACCAAGTCCAAATCAAAAGAAAAATCAAATTGTATTGTTTTTCGACAAATTTTTTATTTTGTTTAATAGTTATGGGATTCCTAAACGTTGCTGACTTATTTTCAGAGCGTGTTTTACAGTTTTTCGATTTTTTAATGCGATTTGAATATGCTATGTGGCATGTGCTTGTCCCATACAACCTTGTGCCAGATAAAAGTCCCACCAAATACCAATCGAAAAAAATATAAATTTTAACTTTTTCGAGATAGGTTTTGTTTTATTTGATAAATAAGGGATTCCTTATCGTTGCTAAACTATTTACAAGTTGACTTTAAAAGTTTTTCGATTTTTTAATGACATTTGAATGGCTTGCCTATTCCCATACAATCTTGCTCCAATTTGAAATCGTACCAAGTCCAAATCAAAAGAAAAAAATCAAATTGTATTGTTTTTCGACAAATTTTTTATTTTGTTTAATAGTTATGGGATTCCTAAACGTTGCTGACTTATTTTCAGAGCGTGTTTTACAGTTTTTCGATTTTTTAATGCGATTTGAATATGCTATGTGGCATGTGCTTGTCCCATACAACCTTGTGCCAGATAAAAGTCCCACCAAATACCAATCGAAAAAAATATAAATTTTAACTTTTTCGAGATAGGTTTTGTTTTATTTGATAAATAAGGGATTCCTTATCGTTGCTAAACTATTTACAAGTTGACTTTAAAAGTTTTTCGATTTTTTAATGACATTTGAATGGCTTGCCTATTCCCATACAATCTTGCTCCATTTTGAAATCGTACCAAGTCCAAATCAAAAGAAAAAATCAAATTGTATTGTTTTTCGACAAATTTTTTAGTTTGTTTAATAGTTATGGGATTCCTAAACGTTGCTGACTTATTTTCAGAGCGTGTTTTACAGTTTTTCGATTTTTTAATGCGATTTGAATATGCTATGTGGCATGTGCTTGTCCCATACAACCTTGTGCCAGATAAAAGTCCCACCAAATACCAATCGAAAAAAATATAAATTTTAACTTTTTCGAGATAGGTTTTGTTTTATTTGATAAATAAGGGATTCCTTATCGTTGCTAAACTATTTACAAGTTGACTTTAAAAGTTTTTCGATTTTTTAATGACATTTGAATGGCTTGCCTATTCCCATACAATCTTGCTCCATTTTGAAATCGTACCAAGTCCAAATCAAAAGAAAAAATCAAATTGTATTGTTTTTCGACAAATTTTTTAGTTTGTTTAATAGTTATGGGATTCCTAAACGTTGCTGACTTATTTTCAGAGCGTGTTTTACAGTTTTTCGATTTTTTAATGCGATTTGAATATGCTATGTGGCATGTGCTTGTCCCATACAACCTTGTGCCAGATAAAAGTCCCACCAAATACCAATCGAATCGAAAAAAATATAAATTTTAACTTTTTCGAGATAGGTTTTGTTTTATTTGATAAATAAGGGATTCCTTATCGTTGCTAAACTATTTACAAGTTGACTTTAAAAGTTTTTCGATTTTTTAATGACATTTGAATGGCTTGCCTATTCCCATACAATCTTGCTCCAATTTGAAATCGTACCAAGTCCAAATCAAAAGAAAAAAATCAAATTGTATTGTTTTGTTTTTCGACAAATTTTTTAGTTTGTTTAATAGTTATGGGATTCCTAAACGTTGCTGACTTATTTTCAGAGCGTGTTTTACAGTTTTTCGATTTTTTAATGCGATTTGAATATGCTATGTGGCATGTGCTTGTCCCATACAACCTTGTGCCAGATAAAAGTCCCACCAAATACCAATCGAAAAAAATATAAATTTTAACTTTTTCGAGATAGGTTTTGTTTTATTTGATAAATAAGGGATTCCTTATCGTTGCTAAACTATTTACAAGTTGACTTTTAAAAGTTTTTCGATTTTTTAATGACATTTGAATGGCTTGCCTATTCCCATACAATCTTGCTCCATTTTGAAATCGTACCAAGTCCAAATCAAAAGAAAAAATCAAATTGTATTGTTTTTCGACAAATATTTTATTTTGTTTAATAGTTATGGGATTCCTAAACGTTGCTGACTTATTTTCAGAGCGTGTTTTACAGTTTTTCGATTTTTTAATGCGATTTGAATATGCTATGTGGCATGTGCTTGTCCCATACAACCTTGTGCCAGATAAAAGTCCCACCAAATACCAATCGAAAAAAATATAAATTTTAACTTTTTCGAGATAGGTTTTGTTTTATTTGATAAATAAGGGATTCCTTATCGTTGCTAAACTATTTACAAGTTGACTTTAAAAGTTTTTCGATTTTTTAATGACATTTGAATGGCTTGCCTATTCCCATACAATCTTGCTCCATTTTGAAATCGTACCAAGTCCAAATCAAAAGAAAAAATCAAATTGTATTGTTTTTCGACAAATATTTTATTTTGTTTAATAGTTATGGGATTCCTAAACGTTGCTGACTTATTTTCAGAGCGTGTTTTACAGTTTTTCGATTTTTTAATGCGATTTGAATATGCTATGTGGCATGTGCTTGTCCCATACAACCTTGTGCCAGATAAAAGTCCCACCAAATACCAATCGAAAAAAATATAAATTTTAACTTTTTCGAGATAGGTTTTGTTTTATTTGATAAATAAGGGATTCCTTATCGTTGCTAAACTATTTACAAGTTGACTTTAAAAGTTTTTCGATTTTTTAATGACATTTGAATGGCTTGCCTATTCCCATACAATCTTGCTCCATTTTGAAATCGTACCAAGTCCAAATCAAAAGAAAAAATCAAATTGTATTGTTTTTCGACAAATTTTTAGTTTGTTTAATAGTTATGGGATGCCTAAACGTTGCTGACTTATTTTCAGAGCGTGTTTTACAGTTTTTCGATTTTTTAATGCGATTTGAATATGCTATGTGGCATGTGCTTGTCCCATACAACCTTGTGCCAGATAAAAGTCCCACCAAATACCAATCGAAAAAAATATAAATTTTAACTTTTTCGAGATAGGTTTTGTTTTATTTGATAAATAAGGGATTCCTTATCGTTGCTAAACTATTTACAAGTTGACTTTAAAAGTTTTTCGATTTTTTAATGACATTTGAATGGCTTGCCTATTCCCATACAATCTTGCTCCATTTTGAAATCGTACCAAGTCCAAATCAAAAGAAAAAATCAAATTGTATTGTTTTTCGACAAATTTTTTAGTTTGTTTAATAGTTATGGGATGCCTAAACGTTGCTGACTTATTTTCAGAGCGTGTTTTGCAGTTTTTCGATTTTTTAATGCGATTTGAATATGCTATGTGGCATGTGCTTGTCCCATACAACCTTGTGCCAGATAAAAGTCCCACCAAATACCAATCGAAAAAAATATAAATTTTAACTTTTTCGAGATAGGTTTTGTTTTATTTGATAAATAAGGGATTCCTTATCGTTGCTAAACTATTTACAAGTTGACTTTAAAAGTTTTTCGATTTTTTAATGACATTTGAATGGCTTGCCTATTCCCATACAATCTTGCTCCATTTTGAAATCGTACCAAGTCCAAATCAAAAAGAAAAATCAAATTGTATTGTTTTTCGACAAATATTTTATTTTGTTTAATAGTTATGGGATTCCTAAACGTTGCTGACTTATTTTCAGAGCGTGTTTTACAGTTTTTCGATTTTTTAATGCGATTTGAATATGCTATGTGGCATGTGCTTGTCCCATACAACCTTGTGCCAGATAAAAGTCCCACCAAATCACCAATCGAAAAAATATAAATTTTAACTTTTTCGAGATAGGTTTTGTTTTATTTGATAAATAAGGGATTCCTTATCGTTGCTAAACTATTTACAAGTTGACTTTAAAAGTTTTTCGATTTTTTAATGACATTTGAATGGCTTGCCTATTCCCATACAATCTTGCTCCAATTTTGAAATCGTACCAAGTCCAAATCAAAAGAAAAAATAAAATTGTATTGTTTTTCGACAAATTTTTTAGTTTGTTTAATAGTTATGGGATTCCTAAACGTTGCTGACTTATTTTCAGAGCGTGTTTTACAGTTTTTCGATTTTTTAATGCGATTTGAATATGCTATGTGGCATGTGCTTGTCCCATACAACCTTGTGCCAGATAAAAGTCCCACCAAATACCAATCGTAAAAAATATAAATTTTAACTTTTTCGAGATAGGTTTTGTTTTATTTGATAAATAAGGGATTCCTTATCGTTGCTAAACTATTTACAAGTTGACTTTAAAAGTTTTTCGATTTTTTAATGACATTTGAATGGCTTGCCTATTCCCATACAATCTTGCTCCATTTTGAAATCGTACCAAGTCCAAATCAAAAGAAAAAATCAAATTGTATTGTTTTTCGACAAATTTTTTAGTTTGTTTAATAGTTATGGGATTCCTAAACGTTGCTGACTTATTTTCAGAGCGTGTTTTACAGTTTTTCGATTTTTTAATGCGATTTGAATATGCTATGTGGCATGTGCTTGTCCCATACAACCTTGTGCCAGATAAAAGTCCCACCAAATACCAATCGAAAAAAATATAAATTTTAACTTTTTCGAGATAGGTTTTGTTTTATTTGATAAATAAGGGATTCCTTATCGTTGCTAAACTATTTACAAGTTGACTTTAAAAGTTTTTCGATTTTTTAATGACATTTGAATGGCTTGCCTATTCCCATACAATCTTGCTCCAATTTGAAATCGTACCAAGTCCAAATCAAAAGAAAAAATCAAATTGTATTGTTTTTCGACAAATCTTTTATTTTGTTTAATAGTTATGGGATTTCTAAACGTTGCTGACTTATTTTCAGAGCGTGTTTTACAGTTTTTGAATATGCTATGTGCCATGTGCTTGTCCCATACAACCTTGTGCCAGATAAAAGTCCCACCATATACCAATCGTAAAAAATATAAATTTTAACTTTTTCGAGATAGGTTTTGTTTTATTTGATAAATAAGGGATTCCTTATCGTTGCTAAACTATTTACAAGTTGACTTTAAAAGTTTTTCGATTTTTTAATGACATTTGAATGGCTTGCCTATTCCCATACAATCTTGCTCCATTTTGAAATCGTACCAAGTCCAAATCAAAAGAAAAAATCAAATTGTATTGTTTTTCGACAAATTTTTTAGTTTGTTTAATAGTTATGGGATTCCTAAACGTTGCTGACTTATTTTCAGAGCGTGTTTTACAGTTTTTCGATTTTTAATGCGATTTGAATATGCTATGTGGCATGTGCTTGTCCCATACAACCTTGTGCCAGATAAAAGTCCCACCAAATACGAATCGAAAAAATATAAATTTTAACTTTTTCGAGATAGGTTTTGTTTTATTTGATAAATAAGGGATTCCTTATCGTTGCTAAACTATTTACAAGTTGACTTTAAAAGTTTTTCGATTTTTTAATGACATTTGAATGGCTTGCCTATTCCCATACAATCTTGCTCCATTTTGAAATCGTACCAAGTCCAAATCAAAAGAAAAAAAATCAAATTGTATTGTTTTTCGACAAAAATTTTTAGTTTGTTTAATAGTTATGGGATTCCTAAACGTTGCTGACTTATTTTCAGAGCGTGTTTTACAGTTTTTCGATTTTTTAATGCGATTTGAATATGCTATGTGGCATGTGCTTGTCCCATACAACCTTGTGCCAGATAAAAGTCCCACCAAATACCAATCGAAAAAAATATAAATTTTAACTTTTTCGAGATAGGTTTTGTTTTATTTGATAAATAAGGGATTCCTTATCGTTGCTAAACTATTTACAAGTTGACTTTAAAAGTTTTTCGATTTTTTAATGACATTTGAATGGCTTGCCTATTCCCATACAATCTTGCTCCATTTTGAAATCGTACCAAGTCCAAATCAAAAGAAAAAATCAAATTGTATTGTTTTTCGACAAATTTTTTAAAGTTTGAAATTTAACAAATAGTTATGGGATTCCTAAACGTTGCTGACTTAATTTTGAACGTGTTTTACAGTTTTTCGATTTTTTAATGCGTTTTTGAATGATGCTATTTGCTTTTGCTTGTCCCATATAACCTTGTGCCAGATAAAAAGTTTGCTTTCAAGATACATTCGGTAAAAATATAAATTTTGAAGTTTTTTGAGATAAAGGTTTTGTTTTAATTTTATTAGGGTTTAAAGATTATCTTAAACAAATCATTTGTATGCTTTGTTTGACCTAATTTTTTAGTTCTGTTTATAGATAGTTTGTCCAAAATAGGCAAATTTGGTTTGGCTATTCCCATACAATCTTGCACCAATTTAAAAACGTCCCAAGTCCAAATCAAAAGAAAAAAAAAAATTGTCATATTTTATTTTGTTTAATAGTTATGGGATTTCTAAACGTTGCTGACTTATTTTCAGAGCGTGTTTTACAGTTTTTCGATTTTTTAATGCGATTTGAATATGCTATGTGGCATGTGCTTGTCCCATACAACCTTGTGCCAGATAAAAGTCCCACCAAATACGAATCGAAAAAAATATAAATTTTAACTTTTTCGAGATAGGTTTTGTTTTATTTGATAAATAAGGGATTCCTTATCGTTGCTAAACTATTTACAAGTTGACTTTAAAAGTTTTTCGATTTTTTAATGACATTTGAATGGCTTGCCTATTCCCATACAATCTTGCTCCATTTTGAAATCGTACCAAGTCCAAATCAAAAGAAAAAATCAAATTGTATTGTTTTTCGACAAATTTTTTATTTTGTTTAATAGTTATGGGATTTCTAAACGTTGCTGACTTATTTTCAGAGCGTGTTTTACAGTTTTTCGATTTTTTAATGCGATTTGAATATGCTATGTGGCATGTGCTTGTCCCATACAACCTTGTGCCAGATAAAAGTCCCACCAAATACCAATCGAAAAAAATATAAATTTTAACTTTTTCGAGATAGGTTTTGTTTTATTTGATAAATAAGGGATTCCTTATCGTTGCTAAACTATTTACAAGTTGACTTTAAAAGTTTTTGGATTTTTAATGACACTTGAATGGCTTGCCTATTCCCATACAATCTTGCTCCAATTTGAAATCGTACCAAGTCCAAATCAAAAGAAAAAATCAAATTGTATTGTTTTTCGACAAATTTTTTATTTTGTTTAATAGTTATGGGATTCCTAAACGTTGCTGACTTATTTTCAGAGTGTGTTTTACAGTTTTTCGATTTTTTAATGCGATTTGAATATGCTATGTGCCATGTGCTTGTCCCATACAACCTTGTGCCAGATAAAAGTCCCACCAAATACCAATCGTAAAAAATATAAATTTTAACTTTTTCGAGATAGGTTTTGTTTTATTTGATAAATAAGGGATTCCTTATCGTTGCTAAACTATTTACAAGTTGACTTTAAAAGTTTTTGGATTTTTAATGACACTTGAATGGCTTGCCTATTCCCATACAATCCTGCTCCAATTTGAAATCGTACCAAGTCCAAATCAAAAGAAAAAATAAAAATTGTTTTGTTTTTCGACAAATTTTTTAGTTTGTTTAATAGTTATGGGATTCCTAAACGTTGCTGACTTATTTTCAGAGTGTGTTTTACAGTTTTTCGATTTTTTAATGCGATTTGAATATGCTATGTGCCATGTGCTTGTCCCATAAAACCTTGTGCCAAATAAAAGTCCCACCAAATACCAATCGTAAAATATATAAATTTTAACTTTTTCAAGATAGGTTTTGTTTTATTTGATAAATAAGGGATTCCTTATCGTTGCTAAACTATTTACAAGTTGACTTTAAAAGTTTTTCGATTTTTTAATGACATTTGAATGGCTTGCCTATTCCCATACAATCTTGCTCCATTTTGAAATCGTCCCAAGTCCAAATCAAAAGAAAAATAAAAATTGTTTTGTTTTTCGACAAATTTTTTAGTTTGTTTAATAGTTATGGGATTCCTAAACGTTGCTGACTTATTTTCAGAGCGTGTTTTACAGTTTTTCGATTTTTTAATGCGATTTGAATATGCTATGTGGCATGTGCTTGTCCCATACAACCTTGTGCCAGATAAAAGTCCCACCAAATACCAATCGTAAAAAATATAAATTTTAACTTTTTCGAGATAGGTTTTGTTTTATTTGATAAATAAGGGATTCCTTATCGTTGCTAAACTATTTACAAGTTGACTTTAAAAGTTTTTCGATTTTTTAATGACATTTGAATGGCTTGCCTATTCCCATACAATCTTGCTCCATTTTGAAATCGTACCAAGTCCAAATCAAAAGAAAAAATCAAATTGTATTGTTTTTCGACAAATATTTTATTTTGTTTAATAGTTATGGGATTCCTAAACGTTGCTGACTTATTTTCAGAGTGTGTTTTACAGTTTTTCGATTTTTTAATGCGATTTGAATATGCTATGTGGCATGTGCTTGTCCCATACAACCTTGTGCCAGATAAAAGTCCCACCAAATACCAATCGAAAAAAATATAAATTTTAACTTTTTCGAGATAGGTTTTGTTTTATTTGATAAATAAGGGATTCCTTATCGTTGCTAAACTATTTACAAGTTGACTTTAAAAGTTTTTCGATTTTTTAATGACATTTGAATGGCTTGCCTATTCCCATACAATCTTGCTCCATTTTGAAATCGTACCAAGTCCAAATCAAAAGAAAAAATCAAATTGTATTGTTTTTCGACAAATATTTTATTTTGTTTAATAGTTATGGGATTCCTAAACGATGCTGACTTATTTTCTGAGCGTGTATTACAGTTTTTCGATTTTTAATGCGATTTGAATATGCTATGTGGCATGTGCTTGTCCCATACAACCTTGTGCCAGATAAAAGTCCCACCAAATACGAATCGTAAAAAATATAAATTTTAACTTTTTCGAGATAGGTTTTGTTTTATTTGATAAATAAGGGATTCCTTATCGTTGCTAAACTATTTACAAGTTGACTTTAAAAGTTTTTAGATTTTTTAATGACATTTGACTGATTTGCCTATTCCCATACAATCTTGCTCCATTTTGAAATCGTCCCAAGTCCAAATCAAAAGAAAAAATAAAATTGTTTTGTTTTTCGACAAATTTTTTAGTTTGTTTAATAGTTATGGGATTCCTAAACGTTGCTGACTTATTTTCAGAGTGTGTTTTACAGTTTTTCGATTTTTTAATGCGATTTGAATATGCTATGTGGCATGTGCTTGTCCCATACAACCTTATGCCAGATAAAAGTCCCACCAAATACTTTCCCACTAAATAATTTCGAGATGAAAAATATATAAATGTTGAAAAATTTTATAGGTTTTTAAGATTATCTTAAACAAATCATTTGTATGCTTTGTTTGACCTAATTTTTTAGTTCTGTTTATAGATAGTTTGTCCAAAAAGGCAAATTTGGTTTGGCTATTCCCATACAATCTTGCAGCAATTTAAAAACGTCCCAAGTCAAAATCAAAAGAAAAAATAAAAATTGTTTTGTTTTTCGACAAATTTTTTAGTTTGTTTAATAGTTATGGGATTCCTAAACGATGCTGACTTATTTTCAGAGCGTGTATTACAGTTTTTCGATTTTTTAATGCGATTTGAATATGCTATGTGGCATGTGCTTGTCCCATACAACCTTGTGCCAGATAAAAGTCCCACCAAATACGAATCGTAAAAAATATAAATTTTAACTTTTTCGAGATAGGTTTTGTTTTATTTGATAAATAAGGGATTCCTTATCGTTGCTAAACTATTTACAAGTTGACTTTAAAAGTTTTTCGATTTTTTAATGACATTTGAATGGCTTGCCTATTCCCATACAATCTTGCTCCATTTTGAAATCGTACCAAGTCCAAATCAAAAGGAAAAAATCAAATTGTATTGTTTTTCGACAAATATTTTAGTTTGTTTAATAGTTATGGGATTCCTAAACGATGCTGACTTATTTTCAGAGCGTGTATTACAGTTTTTCGATTTTTAATGCGATTTGAATATGCTATGTGGCATGTGCTTGTCCCATACAACCTTGTGCCAGATAAAAGTCCCACCAAATACGAATCGTAAAAAATATAAATTTTAACTTTTTCGAGATAGGTTTTGTTTTATTTGATAAATAAGGGATTCCTTATCGTTGCTAAACTATTTACAAGTTGACTTTAAAAGTTTTTAGATTTTTTAATGACATTTGACTGATTTGCCTATTCCCATACAATCTTGCTCCATTTTGAAATCGTACCAAGTCCAAATCAAAAGAAAAAAATAAATTGTTTTGTTTTTCGACAAATTTTTTAGTTTGTTTAATAGTTATGGGATTCCTAAACGTTGCTGACTTATTTTGGTTTTTTACAGTTTTCGATTTTTAATGCGTTTTTACAGTGTTTTCGATTTTTTAATGCGATTTGAATATGCTATGTTGGCATGTGCTTGTCCCATACAACTTTTTGTGCCAGATAAAAGTCCCACCAAATACAAATCGAAAAAAAATATAAATTTTAACTTTTTCGAGATAGGTTTTGTTTTATTTGATAAATAAGTTAGATTTCTTATCGTTGCTAAACTATTTACAAGTTGACTTTAAAAGTTTTTAGATTTTTTAATGACATTTGACTGATTTGCCTATTCCCATACAATCTTGCTCCATTTTGAAATCGTACCAAGTCCAAATCAAAAGAAAAAATAAAAATTGTTTTGTTTTTCGACAAATTTTTTAGTTTGTTTAATAGTTATGGGATTCCTAAACGATGCTGACTTATTTTCAGAGCGTGTATTACAGTTTTTCGATTTTTTAATGCGATTTGAATATGCTATGTGGCATGTGCTTGTCCCATACAACCTTGTGCCAGATAAAAGTCCCACCAAATACGAATCGTAAAAAATATAAATTTTAACTTTTTCGAGATAGGTTTTGTTTTATTTGATAAATAAGGGATTCCTTATCGTTGCTAAACTATTTACAAGTTGACTTTAAAAGTTTTTAGATTTTTTAATGACATTTGACTGATTTGCCTATTCCCATACAATCTTGCTCCATTTTGAAATCGTCCCAAGTCCAAATCAAAAGAAAAAATAAAAATTGTTTTGTTTTTCGACAAATTTTTTAGTTTGTTTAATAGTTATGGGATTCCTAAACGTTGCTGACTTATTTTCAGAGTGTGTTTTACAGTTTTTCGATTTTTTAATGCGATTTGAATATGCTATGTGCCATGTGCTTGTCCCATACAACCTTGTGCCAGATAAAAGTCCCACCAAATACCACTCGTAAAAAATATAAATTTTAACTTTTTCGAGATAGGTTTTGTTTTATTGGATAAATAATGGATTCCTTATCGTTGCTAAACTATTTACAAGTTGACTTTAAAAGTTTTTCGATTTTTTAATGACATTTGAATGGCTTGCCTATTCCCATACAATCTTGCTCCATTTTGAAATCGTACCAAGTCCAAATCAAAAGAAAAAATCAAATTGTATTGTTTTTCGACAAATATTTTATTTTGTTTAATAGTTATGGGATTCCTAAACGTTGCTGACCTATTTTCAGAGTGTGTTTTACAGTTTTTCGATTTTTTAATGCGATTTGAATATGCTATGTGGCATGTGCTTGTCCCATACAACCTTATGCCAGATAAAAGTCCCACCAAATACTTTCCCACTAAATCATTTCGAGATGAAAAATATATAAATGTTGAGAAATTTTATAGGTTTTTAAGATTATCTTAAACAAATCATTTGTATGCTTTGTTTGACCTAATTTTTTAGTTCTGTTTATAGATAGTTTGTCCAAAAAGGCAAATTTGGTTTGGCTATTCCCATACAATCTTGCAGCAATTTAAAAACGTCCCAAGTCAAAATCAAAAGAAAAAATAAAAATTGTTTTGTTTTTCGACAAATTTTTTAGTTTGTTTAATAGTTATGGGATTCCTAAACGTTGCTGACTTATTTTCAGAGCGTGTTTTACAGTTTTTCGATTTTTTAATGCGATTTGAATATGCTATGTGCCATGTGCTTGTCCCATACAACCTTATGCCAGATAAAAGTCCCACCAAATACCACTCGTAAAAAATATAAATTTTAACTTTTTCGAGATAGGTTTTGTTTTATTTGATAAATAAGGGATTCCTTATCGTTGCTAAACTATTTACAAGTTGACTTTAAAAGTTTTTAGATTTTTTAATGACATTTGACTGATTTGCCTATTCCCATACGATCTTGCTCCATTTTGAAATCGTCCCAAGTCCAAATCAAAAGAAAAAATAAAAATTGTTTTGTTTTTCGACAAATTTTTTAGTTTGTTTAATAGTTATGGGATTCCTAAACGATGCTGACTTATTTTCAGAGCGTGTATTACAGTTTTTCGGTTTTTTAATGCGATTTGAATATGCTATGTGGCATGTGCTTGTCCCATACAACCTTGTGCCAGATAAAAGTCCCACCAAATACGAATCGTAAAAAATATAAATTTTAACTTTTTCGAGATAGGTTTTGTTTTATTTGATAAATAAGGGATTCCTTATCGTTGCTAAACTATTTACAAGTTGACTTTAAAAGTTTTTAGATTTTTTAATGACATTTGAATGGCTTGCCTATTCCCATACAATCTTGCTCCATTTTGAAATCGTACCAAGTCCAAATCAAAAGAAAAAATCAAATTGTATTGTTTTTCGACAAATATTTTATTTTGTTTAATAGTTATGGGATTCCTAAACGTTGCTGACCTATTTTCAGAGTGTGTTTTACAGTTTTTCGATTTTTTAATGCGATTTGAATATGCTATGTGCCATGTGCTTGTCCCATACAACCTTGTGCCAGATAAAAGTCCCACCAAATACCACTCGTAAAAAATATAAATTTTAACTTTTTCGAGATAGGTTTTGTTTTATTTGATAAATAATGGATTCCTTATCGTTGCTAAACTATTTACAAGTTGACTTTGAAAGTTTTTCGATTTTTTAATGACATTTGAATGGCTTGCCTATTCCCATACAATCTTGCTGCATTTTGAAAACGTCCCAAGTCCAAATCAAAAGAAAAAATAAAAATTGTTTTGTTTTTCGACAAATTTTTTAGTTTGTTTAATAGTTATGGGATTCCTAAACGATGCTGACTTATTTTCAGAGCGTGTATTACAGTTTTTCGATTTTTAATGCGATTTGAATAGGCTATGTGGCATGTGCTTGTCCCATACAACCTTGTGGCAGATAAAAGTCCCACCAAATACGAATCGTAAAAAATATAAATTTTAACTTTTTCGAGATAGGTTTTGTTTTATTTGATAAATAAGGGATTCCTTATCGTTGCTAAACTATTTACAAGTTGACTTTAAAAGTTTTTAGATTTTTTAATGACATTTGAATGGCTTGCCTATTCCCACACAATCTTGCTCCATTTTGAAATCGTACCAAGTCCAAATCAAAAGAAAAAATCAAATTGTATTGTTTTTCGACAAATATTTTATTTTGTTTAATAGTTATGGGATTCCTAAACGTTGCTGACCTATTTTCAGAGTGTGTTTTACAGTTTTTCGATTTTTTAATGCGATTTGAATATGCTATGTGCCATGTGCTTGTCCCATACAACCTTATGCCAGATAAAAGTCCCACCAAATACTTTCCCACTAAATAATTTCGAGATGAAAAATATATAAGTGTTGAAAAATTTTATAGGTTTTTAAGATTATCTTAAACAAATCATTTGTATGCTTTGTTTGACCTAATTATACCCGTTACTCGTAGAGTAAAAGGGTATATTGTATTCGTGCAAAAGTATGTAACAGGTAGAAGGAAGCGTTTCCGACCCTATAAAGTATATATATTCTTGTTCAGGATCACTAGCCGAGTCGATCTAGCCATGTCCGTCTTCGTCTGTCCGTCTGTCTGTCCGTCTGTCTGTCTGTCTGTCTGTCCGTATGAACGCAGAGATCTCGGAAACTATAAAAGCTAGAAGATTGGCATTTTGCATGTAGATTTTAGGAGTTCCTACGCAGCGCAAGTTTGTTTCAAAATGGTGCCACGCCCCCTCTGACGCCCACAAGTCACAAGCTGTGGCCACAGTTTTGATGCTATTATGAAAATTTTTTTTGATATGTATTTGTTTCGTGAATACCTATCGATTGGCCAAATAAAAGTTTGCCACGCCCACTCTAACGCCCAAAAATCCATTAAACGCTTAAGCCTGGCTAGCGCCTACATTTCCGCCTTTCATGGGGACAATAGCGCCATCTAACGGATGACTTTGGAACAGCTGGCCAAGGTGCTCAACAGAGTCAACGTTAATTCTCGATAAGGATTTATATTAAAGGAAAATGCGATGGCTTTCATTTGACAATACCGAACTATATCCCAAGAACTATGCAAATCAAATCAAGTTAGCCAAATTGGAGGTGTTCCCTGGGTACCTATTTTAACATGAAAATCGGGAGCTAATTCGAGCGGCGAAAAACATACAAGAAGGCATATTTATATTAAGTTGTTTAGCTGAGTAACGGGTATCTAATAGTCGAGGCACTCGACTATAGCGTTCTCTCTTGTTTTTTAGTTCTGTTTATAGATAGTTTGTCCAAAAAGGCAAATTTGGTTTGGCTATTCCCATACAATCTTGCACCAATTTAAAAACGTCCCAAGTCAAAATCAAAAGAAAAAATAAAAATTGTTTTGTTTTTCGACAAATTTTTTAGTTTGTTTAATAGTTATGGGATTCCTAAACGATGCTGACTTATTTTCAGAGCGTGTATTACAGTTTTTCGGTTTTTTAATGCGATTTGAATATGCTATGTGGCATGTGCTTGTCCCATACAACCTTGTGCCAGATAAAAGTCTGACCAAATACGAATCGTAAAAAATATAAATTTTAACTTTTTCGAGATAGGTTTTGTTTTATTTGATAAATAAGGGTTTCCTTATCGTTGCTAAACTATTTACAAGTTGACTTTAAAAGTTTTTAGATTTTTTAATGACATTTGAATGGCTTGCCTATTCCCATACAATCTTGCTCCATTTTGAAATCGTACCAAGTCCAAATCAAAAGAAAAAATCAAATTGTATTGTTTTTCGACAAATATTTTATTTTGTTTAATAGTTATGGGATTCCTAAACGTTGCTGACCTATTTTCAGAGTGTGTTTTACAGTTTTTCGATTTTTTAATGCGATTTGAATATGCTATGTGCCATGTGCTTGTCCCATTCAACCTTGTGCCAGATAAAAGTCCCACCAAATACCAATCGAAAAAAATATAAATTTGAACTTTTTCGAGATAGGTTTTGTTTTATTGGATAAATAAGAGATTCCTTATCGTTGCTAAACTATTTACAAGTTGACTTTAAAAGTTTTTCGATTTTTTAATGACATTTGAATGGCTTGCCTATTCCCATACAATCTTGCTCCATTTTGAAATCGTACCAAGTCCAAATCAAAAGAAAAAATCAAATTGTATTGTTTTTCGACAAATATTTTATTTTGTTTAATAGTTATGGGATTCCTAAACGTTGCTGACCTATTTTCAGAGTGTGTTTTACAGTTTTTCGATTTTTTAATGCGATTTGAATATGCTATGTGCCATGTGCTTGTCCCATACAACCTTGTGCCAGATAAAAGTCCCACCAAATACCACTCGTAAAAAATATAAATTTTAACTTTTTCGAGATAGGTTTTGTTTTATTGGTTAAATAATGGATTCCTTATCGTTGCTAAACTATTTACAAGTTGACTTTGAAAGTTTTTCGATTTTTTAATGACATTTGAATGGCTTGCCTATTCCCATACAATCTTGCTCCATTTTGAAAACGTCCCAAGTCCAAATCAAAAGAAAAAATAAAAATTGTTTTGTTTTTCGACAAATTTTTTAGTTTGTTTAATAGTTATGGGATTCCTAAACGTTGCTGACCTATTTTCAGAGTGTGTTTTACAGTTTTTCGATTTTTTAATGCGATTTGAATATGCTATGTGCCATGTGCTTGTCCCATACAACCTTATGCCAGATAAAAGTCCCACCAAATACCACTCGTAAAAAATATAAATTTTAACTTTTTCGAGATAGGTTTTGTTTTATTGGATAAATAATGGATTCCTTATCGTTGCTAAACTATTTACAAGTTGACTTTGAAAGTTTTCCGATTTTTTAATGACATTTGAATGGCTTGCCTATTCCCATACAATCTTGCTCCATTTTGAAAACGTCCCAAGTCCAAATCAAAAGAAAAAATAAAAATTGTTTTGTTTTTCGACAAATTTTTTAGTTTGTTTAATAGTTATGGGATTCCTAAACGATGCTGACTTATTTTCAGAGCGTGTATTACAGTTTTTCGATTTTTAATGCGATTTGAATATGCTATGTGGCATGTGCTTGTCCCATACAACCTTGTGGCAGATAAAAGTCCCACCAAATACGAATCGTAAAAAATATAGATTTTAACTTTTTCGAGATAGGTTTTGTTTTATTTGATAAATAAGGGATTCCTTATCGTTGCTAAACTATTTACAAGTTGACTTTAAAAGTTTTTAGATTTTTTAATGACATTTGACTGATTTGCCTATTCCCATACGATCTTGCTCCATTTTAAAATCGTCCCAAGTCCAAATCAAAAGAAAAAATAAAAATTGTTTTGTTTTTCGACAAATTTTTTAGTTTGTTTAATAGTTATGGGATTCCTAAACGTTGCTAACCTATTTTCAGAGTGTGTTTTACAGTTTTTCAATTTTTTAATGCGATTTGAATATGCTATGTGCCATGTGCTTGTCCCATACAACCTTATGCCAGATAAAAGTCCCACCAAATACTTTCCCACTAAATAATTTCGAGATGAAAAATATAAAGTGTTGAAAAATTTTATAGGTTTTTAAGATTATCTTAAACAAATCATTTGTATGCTTTGTTTGACCTAAACTATTTACCCGTTGACTTTAAAAGGGTATATTGGATTCTTGCAAAAGTATGTAACAGGTAGAAGGAAGCGTTTCCGACCCTATAAAGTCTATATATTCTTGTTCAGGATCACTAGCCGAGTCGATCTAGCCATGTCCGTCTGTCCGTCTGTTTGTCCCTTTGTTTGTCCGTCCGTCTGTTTGTCTGTCTGTCCGTATGAACGCTGAGATCTCGGAAACTATAAAAGCTAGAAGAATGCGAGATTTTGCATGTAGATTTTAGGAGTTCCTACGCAGCGCAAGTTTGTTTCAAAATGGTGCCACGCCCCCTCTGACGCCCACCAGTCACAAGCTGTGGCACAGTTTTGATGCTATTATGAAAATTTTTTTGATATGTATTTGTTTCGTGAATACCTATCGATTGGCAATAAAAGTTTGCCACGCCCACTCTAACGCCCAAAAATCCATTAAACGCTTAAGCCTGGCTAGCGCCTACATTTCCGCCTTCATGGGACAATAGCGCCATCTAACGGATGACTTTGGAACAGCTGGCCAAGGTGCTCAACAGAGTCAACGTTAATTCTCGATAAGGATTTATATTAAAGGAAAATGCGATGGCTTTCATTTGACAATACCGAACTATATCCCAAGAACTATGCAAATCAAATCAAGTTAGCCAAATTGGAGGTGTTCCCTGGGTACCATTTTTAACATGAAAATCGGGAGCTAATTCGAGCGGCGAAAAACATACAAGAAGGCATATTTATATTAAGTTGTTTAGCTGAGTAACGGGTATCTAATAGTCGAGGCACTCGACTTTAGCGTTCTCTCTTGTTTTTTAGTTCTGTTTATAGATAGTTTGTCCAAAAAGGCAAATTTGGTTTGTCTATTCCCATACAATCTTGCACCAATTTAAAAACGTCCCAAGTCCAAATCAAAAGAAAAATAAAAATTGTTTTGTTTTTCGACAAATTTTTTAGTTTGTTTAATAGTTATGGGATTCCTAAACGTTGCTGACTTATTTTCAGAGCGTGTTTTACAGTTTTTCGGTTTTTTAATGCGATTTGAATATGCTATGTGGCATGTGCTTGTCCCATACAACCTTGTGCCAGATAAAAGTCCCACCAAATACGAATCGAAAAAAATATAAATTTTAACTTTTTCGAGATAGGTTTTGTTTTATTTGATAAATAAGGGATTCCTTATCGTTGCTAAACTATTTACAAGTTGACTTTAAAAGTTTTTCGATTTTTTAATGACATTTGAATGGCTTGCCTATTCCCATACAATCTTGCTCCATTTTGAAATCGTACCAAGTCCAAATCAAAAGAAAAAATCAAATTGTATTGTTTTTCGACAAATTTTTTATTTTGTTTAATAGTTATGGGATTCCTAAACGTTGCTGACTTATTTTCAGAGCGTGTTTTACAGTTTTTCGATTTTTTAATGCGATTTGAATATGCTATGTGCCATGTGCTTGTCCCATACAACCTTGTGCCAGATAAAAGTCCCACCATATACCAATCGTAAAAAATATAAATTTGAACTTTTTCGAGATAGGTTTAGTTTTATTTGATAAATAAGGGATTCCTTATCGTTGCTAAACTATTTACAAGTTGACTTTAAAAGTTTTTCGATTTTTTAATGACATTTGAATGGCTTGCCTATTCCCATACAATCTTGCTCCATTTTGAAATCGTACCAAGTCCAAATCAAAAGAAAAAATCAAATTGTATTGTTTTTCGACAAATTTTTTAGTTTGTTTAATAGTTATGGGATTCCTAAACGTTGCTGACTTATTTTCAGAGCGTGTTTTACAGTTTTTCGATTTTTTAATGCGATTTGAATATGCTATGTGCCATGTGCTTGTCCCATACAACCTTGTGCCAGATAAAAGTCCCACCAAATACCAATCGTAAAAAATATAAATTTTAACTTTTTCGAGATAGGTTTTGTTTTATTTGATAAATAAGGGATTCCTTATCGTTGCTAAACTATTTACAAGTTGACTTTAAAAGTTTTTCGATTTTTTAATGACATTTGAATGGCTTGCCTATTCCCATACAATCTTGCTCCATTTTGAAATCGTACCAAGTCCAAATCAAAAGAAAAAATAAAAATTGTTTTGTTTTTCGACAAATTTTTTAGTTTGTTTAATAGTTATGGGATTCCTAAACGTTGCTGACTTATTTTCAGAGCGTGTTTTACAGTTTTTCGATTTTTTAATGCGATTTGAATATGCTATGTGGCATGTGCTTGTCCCATACAACCTTGTGCCAGATAAAAGTCCCACCAAATACGAATCGAAAAAAATATAAATTTGATCTTTTTCGAGATAGGTTTTGTTTTATTTGATAAATAAGGGATTCCTTATCGTTGCTAAACTATTTACAAGTTGACTTTAAAAGTTTTTCGATTTTTTAATGACATTTGAATGGCTTGCCTATTCCCATACAATCTTGCTCCATATTGAAATCGTACCAAGTCCAAATCAAACAAAAAAAAATTGTATTGTTTTTCGAAAATTTTTTTAGTTTGTTTAATAGTTATGGGATTCCTAAACGTTGCTGACTTATTTTCAGAGTGTGTTTTACAGTTTTTCGATTTTTTAATGCGATTTGAATATGCTATGTGGCATGTGCTTGTCCCATACAACCTTGTGCCAGATAAAAGTCCCACCAAATACGAATCGAAAAAAATATAAATTTGAACTTTTTCGAGATAGGTTTTGTTTTATTTGATAAATAAGGGATTCCTTATCGTTGCTAAACTATTTACAAGTTGACTTTAAAAGTTTTTCGATTTTTTAATGACATTTGAATGGCTTGCCTATTCCCATACAATCTTGCTCCAATTTGAAATCGTACCAAGTCCAAATCAAAAGAAAAAATCAAATTGTATTGTTTTTCGACAAATTTTTTAGTTTGTTTAATAGTTATGGGATTCCTAAACGTTGCTGACTTATTTTCAGAGTGTGTTTTACAGTTTTTCGATTTTTTAATGCGATTTGAATATGCTATGTGGCATGTGCTTGTCCCATACAACCTTGTGCCAGATAAAAGTCCCACCAAATACCAATCGTAAAAAAATATAAATTTTAACTTTTTCGAGATAGGTTTTGTTTTATTTGATAAATAAGGGATTCCTTATCGTTGCTAAACTATTTACAAGTTGAATTTAATAGTTTTTCAATTTTTTAATGACATTTGAATGGCTTGCCTATTCCCATACAATCTTGCTCCATTTTGAAATCGTACCAAGTCCAAATCAAAAGAAAAAATCAAATTGTATTGTTTTTCGACAAATTTTTTAGTTTGTTTAATAGTTATGGGATTCCTAAACGTTGCTGACTTATTTTCAGAGTGTGTTTTACAGTTTTTCGATTTTTTAATGCGATTTGAATATGCTATGTGGCATGTGCTTGTCCCATACAACCTTGTGCCAGATAAAAGTCCCACCAAATACCAATCGTAAAAAATATAAATTTTAACTTTTTCGAGATAGGTTTTGTTTTATTTGATAAATAAGGGATTCCTTATCGTTGCTAAACTATTTACAAGTTGACTTTAAAAGTTTTTCGATTTTTTAATGACATTTGAATGGCTTGCCTATTCCCATACAATCTTGCTCCAATTTGAAATCGTACCAAGTCCAAATCAAAAGAAAAAATCAAATTGTATTGTTTTTCGACAAATTTTTTAGTTTGTTTAATAGTTATGGGATTCCTAAACGTTGCTGACTTATTTTCAGAGTGTGTTTTACAGTTTTTCGATTTTTTAATGCGATTTGAATATGCTATGTGGCATGTGCTTGTCCCATACAACCTTGTGCCAGATAAAAGTCCCACCAAATACCGAATCGTAAAAAATATAAATTTTAACTTTTTCGAGATAGGTTTTGTTTTATTTGATAAATAAGGGATTCCTTATCGTTGCTAAACTATTTACAAGTTGACTTTATAATAGTTTTTCGATTTTTTAATGACATTTGAATGGCTTGCCTATTCCCATACAATCTTGCTCCAATTTGAAATCGTACCAAGTCCAAATCAAAAGAAAAATCAAATTGTATTGTTTTTCGACAAATTTTTTAGTTTGTTTAATAGTTATGGGATTCCTAAACGTTGCTGACTTATTTTCAAAGTGTGTTTTACAGTTTTTCGATTTTTTAATGCGATTTGAATATGCTATGTGGCATGTGCTTGTCCCATACAACCTTGTGCCAGATAAAAGTCCCACCAAATACCAATCGAAAAAAATATAAATTTTAACTTTTTCGAGATAGGTTTTGTTTTATTTGATAAATAAGGGATTCCTTATCGTTGCTAAACTATTTACAAGTTGACTTTAAAAGTTTTTCGATTTTTTAATGACATTTGAATGGCTTGCCTATTCCCATACAATCTTGCTCCAATTTGAAATCGTACCAAGTCCAAATCAAAAGAAAAAATCAAATTGTATTGTTTTTCGACAAATTTTTTAGTTTGTTTAATAGTTATGGGATTCCTAAACGTTGCTGACTTATTTTCATAGTGTGTTTTACAGTTTTTCGATTTTTTAATGCGATTTGAATATGCTATGTGGCATGTGCTTGTCCCATACAACCTTGTGCCAGATAAAAGTCCCACCAAATACCAATCGTAAAAAATATAAATTTTAACTTTTTCGAGATAGGTTTTGTTTTATTTGATAAATAAGGGATTCATTATCGTTGCTAAACTATTTACAAGTTGACTATAATAGTTTTTCGATTTTTTAATGACATTTGAATGGCTTGCCTATTCCCATACAATCTTGCTCCAATTTGAAATCGTACCAAGTCCAAATCAAAAGAAAAATCAAATTGTATTGTTTTTCGACAAATTTTTTAGTTTGTTTAATAGTTATGGGATTCCTAAACGTTGCTGACTTATTTTCAAAGTGTGTTTTACAGTTTTTCGATTTTTTAATGCGATTTGAATATGCTATGTGGCATGTGCTTGTCCCATACAACCTTGTGCCAGATAAAAGTCCCACCAAATACGAATCGAAAAAAATATAAATTTTAACTTTTTCGAGATAGGTTTTGTTTTATTTGATAAATAAGGGATTCCTTATCGTTGCTAAACTATTTACAAGTTGACTTTAAAAGTTTTTCGATTTTTTAATGACATTTGAATGGCTTGCCTATTCCCATACAATCTTGCTCCAATTTGAAATCGTACCAAGTCCAAATCAAAGAAAAAAAAATTGTATTGTTTTTCGACAAATTTTTTAGTTTGTTTAATAGTTATGGGATTCCTAAACGTTGCTGACTTATTTTCATAGTGTGTTTTACAGTTTTTCGATTTTTTAATGCGATTTGAATATGCTATGTGGCATGTGCTTGTCCCATACAACCTTGTGCCAGATAAAAGTCCCACCAAATACCAATCGTAAAAAATATAAATTTTAACTTTTTCGAGATAGGTTTTGTTTTATTTGATAAATAAGGGATTCATTATCGTTGCTAAACTATTTACAAGTTGAATATAATAGTTTTTCGATTTTTTAATGACATTTGAATGGCTTGCCTATTCCCATACAATCTTGCTCCAATTTGAAATCGTACCAAGTCCAAATCAAAAGAAAAAATCGAATTGTATTGTTTTTCGACAAATTTTTTAGTTTGTTTAATAGTTATGGGATTCCTAAACGTTGCTGACTTATTTTCAAAGCGTTTTTTACAGTTTTTCGATTTTTTAATGCGATTTGAATATGCTATGTGGCATGTGCTTGTCCCATACAACCTTGTGCCAGATAAAAGTCCCACCAAATACGAATCGTAAAAAATATAAATTTTAACTTTTTCGAGATAGGTTTTGTTTTATTTGATAAATAAGGGATTCATTATCGTTGCTAAACTATTTACAAGTTGACTATAATAGTTTTTCGATTTTTTAATGACATTTGAATGGCTTGCCTATTCCCATACAATCTTGCTCCAATTTGAAATCGTACCAAGTCCGAATCAAAAGAAAAAATCGAATTGTATTGTTTTTCGACAAATTTTTTAGTTTGTTTAATAGTTATGGGATTCCTAAACGTTGCTGACTTATTTTCATAGTGTGTTTTACAGTTTTTCGATTTTTTAATGCGATTTGAATATGCTATGTGGCATGTGCTTGTCCCATACAACCTTGTGCCAGATAAAAGTCCCACCATATACCAATCGTAAAAAATATAAATTTTAACTTTTTCGAGATAGGTTTTGTTTTATTTGATAAATAAGGGATTCATTATCGTTGCTAAACTATTTACAAGTTGAATATAATAGTTTTTCGATTTTTTAATGACATTTGAATGGCTTGCCTATTCCCATACAATCTTGCTCCAATTTGAAATCGTACCAAGTCCAAATCAAAAGAAAAAATCGAATTGTATTGTTTTTCGACAAATTTTTTAGTTTGTTTAATAGTTATGGGATTCCTAAACGTTGCTGACTTATTTTCAGAGTGTGTTTTACAGTTTTTCGATTTTTTAATGCGATTTGAATATGCTATGTGGCATGTGCTTGTCCCATACAACCTTGTGCCAGATAAAAGTCCCACCAAATACGAATCGTAAAAAATATAAATTTTAACTTTTTCGAGATAGGTTTTGTTTTATTTGATAAATAAGGGATTCATTATCGTTGCTAAACTATTTACAAGTTGAATATAATAGTTTTTCGATTTTTTAATGACATTTGAATGGCTTGCCTATTCCCATACAATCTTGCTCCAATTTGAAATCGTACCAAGTCCGAATCAAAAGAAAAAATCGAATTGTATTGTTTTTCGACAAATTTTTTAGTTTGTTCAATAGTTATGGGATTCCTAAACGTTGCTGTCTTATTTTCATAGTGTGTTTTACAGTTTTTCGATTTTTTAATGCGATTTGAATATGCTATGTGGCATGTGCTTGTCCCATACAACCTTGTGCCAGATAAAAGTCCCACCAAATACGAATCGTAAAAAATATAAATTTTAACTTTTTCGAGATAGGTTTTGTTTTATTTGATAAATAAGGGATTCATTATCGTTGCTAAACTATTTACAAGTTGAATATAATAGTTTTTCGATTTTTTAATGACATTTGACTGACTTGCCTATTCCCATACAATCTTGCTCCAATTTGAAATCGTACCAAGTCCAAATCAAACAAAAAAATCGAATTGTATTGTTTTTCGACAATTTTTTTAGTTTGTTTAATAGTTATGGGATTCCTAAACGTTGCTGACTTATTTTCATAGTGTTTTTTACAGTTTTTCGATTTTTTAATGCGATTTGAATATGCTATGTGGCATGTGCTTGTCCCATACAACCTTGTGCCAGATAAAAGTCCCACCAAATACGAATCGAAAAAAAATATAAATTTTAACTTTTTCGAGATAGGTTTTGTTTTATTTGATAAATAAGGGATTCCTTATCGTTGCTAAACTATTTACAAGTTGAATATAATAGTTTTTCGATTTTTTAATGACATTTGAATGGCTTGCCTATTCCCATACAATCTTGCTCCATATTGAAATCGTACCAAGTCCAAATCAAACAAAAAAATCAAATTGTATTGTTTTTCGACAAATTTTTTAGTTTGTTTAATAGTTATGGGATTCCTAAACGTTGCTGACTTATTTTCAGAGTGTGTTTTACAGTTTTTCGATTTTTTTAATGCGATTTGAATATGCTATGTGGCATGTGCTTGTCCCATACAACCTTGTGCCAGATAAAAGTCCCACCAAATACGAATCGAAAAAAAATATAAATTTTAACTTTTTCGAGATAGGTTTTGTTTTATTTGATAAATAAGGGATTCATTATCGTTGCTAAACTATTTACAAGTTGAATATAATAGTTTTTCGATTTTTTAATGACATTTGAATGGCTTGCCTATTCCCATACAATCTTGCTCCATATTGAAATCGTACCAAGTCCAAATCAAACAAAAAAATCAAATTGTATTGTTTTTCGACAAATTTTTTAGTTTGTTTAATAGTTATGGGATTCCTAAACGTTGCTGACTTATTTTCATAGTGTGTTTTACAGTTTTTCGATTTTTTAATGCGATTTGAATATGCTATGTGGCATGTGCTTGTCCCATACAACCTTGTGCCAGATAAAAGTCCCACCATATACCAATCGTAAAAAATATAAATTTTAACTTTTTCGAGATAGGTTTTGTTTTATTTGATAAATAAGGGATTCATTATCGTTGCTAAACTATTTACAAGTTGAATATAATAGTTTTTCGATTTTTTAATGACATTTGAATGGCTTGCCTATTCCCATACAATCTTGCTCCAATTTGAAATCGTACCAAGTCCGAATCAAAAGAAAAAATCGAATTGTATTGTTTTTCGACAAATTTTTTAGTTTGTTTAATAGTTATGGGATTCCTAAACGTTGCTGACTTATTTTCAAAGCGTTTTTTACAGTTTTTCGATTTTTTAATGCGATTTGAATATGCTATGTGGCATGTGCTTGTCCCATACAACCTTGTGCCAGATAAAAGTCCCACCAAATACGAATCGAAAAAAAATATAAATTTTAACTTTTTCGAGATAGGTTTTGTTTTATTTGATAAATAAGGGATTCCTTATCGTTGCTAAACTATTTACAAGTTGACTATAAAAGTTTTTCGATTTTTTAATGACATTTGAATGGCTTGCCTATTCCCATACAATCTTGCTCCATATTGAAATCGTACCAAGTCCAAATCAAACAAAAAAATCAAATTGTATTGTTTTTCGACAAATTTTTTAGTTTGTTTAATAGTTATGGGATTCCTAAACGTTGCTGACTTATTTTCATAGTGTGTTTTTACAGTTTTTCGATTTTTTAATGCGATTTGAATATGCTATGTGGCATGTGCTTGTCCCATACAACCTTGTGCCAGATAAAAGTCCCACCATATACCAATCGTAAAAAATATAAATTTTAACTTTTTCGAGATAGGTTTTGTTTTATTTGATAAATAAGGGATTCATTATCGTTGCTAAACTATTTACAAGTTGAATATAATAGTTTTTCGATTTTTTAATGACATTTGAATGGCTTGCCTATTCCCATACAATCTTGCTCCATATTGAAATCGTACCAAGTCCAAATCAAACAAAAAAATCAAATTGTATTGTTTTTCGACAAATTTTTTAGTTTGTTTAATAGTTATGGGATTCCTAAACGTTGCTGACTTATTTTCAGAGTGTGTTTTACAGTTTTTCGATTTTTTAATGCGATTTGAATATGCTATGTGGCATGTGCTTGTCCCATACAACCTTGTGCCAGATAAAAGTCCCACCAAATACGAATCGTAAAAAATATAAATTTTAACTTTTTCGAGATAGGTTTTGTTTTATTTGATAAATAAGGGATTCCTTATCGTTGCTAAACTATTTACAAGTTGACTTTAAAAGTTTTTCGATTTTTTAATGACATTTGAATGGCTTGCCTATTCCCATACAATCTTGCTCCATATTGAAATCGTACCAAGTCCAAATCAAACAAAAAAATCAAATTGTATTGTTTTTCGACAAATTTTTTAGTTTGTTTAATAGTTATGGGATTCCTAAACGTTGCTGACTTATTTTCAAAGTGTTTTTACAGTTTTTCGATTTTTTAATGCGATTTGAATATGCTATGTGGCATGTGCTTGTCCCATACAACCTTGTGCCAGATAAAAGTCCCACCAAATACGAATCGAAAAAAATATAAATTTTAACTTTTTCGAGATAGGTTTTGTTTTATTTGATAAATAAGGGATTCATTATCGTTGCTAAACTATTTACAAGTTGAATATAATAGTTTTTCGATTTTTTAATGACATTTGAATGGCTTGCCTATTCCCATACAATCTTGCTCCAATTTGAAATCGTACCAAGTCCAAATCAAAAGAAAAATCGAATTGTATTGTTTTTCGACAAATTTTTTAGTTTGTTTAATAGTTATGGGATTCCTAAACGTTGCTGACTTATTTTCATAGTGTGTTTTACAGTTTTTCGATTTTTTAATGCGATTTGAATATGCTATGTGGCATGTGCTTGTCCCATACAACCTTGTGCCAGATAAAAGTCCCACCAAATACGAATCGAAAAAAATATAAATTTTAACTTTTTCGAGATAGGTTTTGTTTTATTTGATAAATAAGGGATTCCTTATCGTTGCTAAACTATTTACAAGTTGACTTTAAAAGTTTTTCGATTTTTTAATGACATTTGAATGGCTTGCCTATTCCCATACAATCTTGGTCCAATTTGAAATTGTACCAAGTCCGAATCAAAAGAAAAAATCGAATTGTATTGTTTTTCGACAAATTTTTTAGTTTGTTTAATAGTTATGGGATTCCTAAACGTTGCTGACTTATTTTCATAGTGTGTTTTACAGTTTTTCGATTTTTTAATGCGATTTGAATATGCTATGTGGCATGTGCTTGTCCCATACAACCTTGTGCCAGATAAAAGTCCCACCAAATACCAATCGTAAAAAATATAAATTTTAACTTTTTCGAGATAGGTTTTGTTTTATTTGATAAATAAGGGATTCATTATCGTTGCTAAACTATTTACAAGTTGAATATAATAGTTTTTCGATTTTTTAATGACATTTGAATGGCTTGCCTATTCCCATACAATCTTGCTCCATATTGAAATCGTACCAAGTCCAAATCAAACAAAAAAATCAAATTGTATTGTTTTTCGACAAATTTTTTAGTTTGTTTAATAGTTATGGGATTCCTAAACGTTGCTGACTTATTTTCATAGTGTGTTTTACAGTTTTTCGATTTTTTAATGCGATTTGAATATGCTATGTGGCATGTGCTTATCCCATACAACCTTGTGCCAGATAAAAGTCCCACCAAATACGAATCGTAAAAAATATAAATTTTAACTTTTTCGAGATAGGTTTTGTTTTATTTGATAAATAAGGGATTCCTTATCGTTGCTAAACTATTTACAAGTTGACTTTAAAAGTTTTTCGATTTTTTAATGACATTTGAATGGCTTGCCTATTCCCATACAATCTTGGTCCAATTTGAAATTGTACCAAGTCCGAATCAAAAGAAAAAATAGAATTGTATTGTTTTTCGACAAATTTTTTAGTTTGTTCAATAGTTATGGGATTCCTAAACGTTGCTGACTTATTTTCAAAGCGTTTTTTACAGTTTTTCGATTTTTTAATGCGATTTGAATATGCTATGTGGCATGTGCTTGTCCCATACAACCTTGTGCCAGATAAAAGTCCCACCAAATACGAATCGAAAAAAAATATAAATTTTAACTTTTTCGAGATAGGTTTTGTTTTATTTGATAAATAAGGGATTCCTTATCGTTGCTAAACTATTTACAAGTTGAATATAATAGTTTTTCGATTTTTTAATGACATTTGAATGGCTTGTGTATTCCGATACAATCTTGCAACTTCCCAATGCCACACCCTTAAACGAATTATTTATTAAAATAAAATAGAACAAAATACATATTTTTTATTATAAATAGAAGACGGTAAAAGAGAAATTAATATCTCATCGAAAGTATTTTGTGGTCCTGAAAAGGACCGATTTGTACAAATTATGCTAGAGCATTGGTCGCTAGTTGAGGCCGTCTCAACTTAAGCACGCTCACCGCGAATGCGACGGGCCAACTGGATGTCCTTGGGCATGATCGTTACACGCTTGGCATGAATGGCACACAAGTTGGTATCTTCAAAAAGGCCAACCAGATAGGCTTCGCTAGCTTCCTGAAGAGCCATCACCGCCGAGCTCTGGAACCGCAAATCAGTCTTGAAGTCCTGAGCGATCTCACGCACCAGACGCTGGAAAGGCAGTTTGCGAATCAGCAGCTCGGTACTCTTCTGGTAACGACGGATCTCACGCAGGGCCACAGTTCCAGGGCGATACCGATGAGGCTTCTTCACGCCTCCGGTGGCAGGGGCGCTCTTGCGGGCGGCCTTGGTGGCCAGTTGTTTGCGTGGCGCCTTGCCACCAGTCGACTTGCGAGCGGTTTGCTTGGTACGAGCCATTTTCGATTTCTATGTTGATATTTTTATTCACTGATGTTCACTTCGCGTCTGAAAACACAATAAACGGTTGGTCGGCTTGCTGCTCCGGGTGACTGAGATCGGAACGACTCCACCAAACCCTGGATGTTATGCGAGCTTCCCTACCGGGGCCGGCAAGGTGTATCGCCTAGCAGGTGAACCGAAGTTACGCCTTATCGCCTAGCCACCTTTATCGCCTGGCTTCCGGAGTTCAGCCTGGACTTTGTCGGCAAGGTGTATCGCCTAGCAGGTAGAACAAAGTTCTTCCTTATCGCCTAGCCACCTTTATCGCCTGACACCGCGCAAGGACTCTCTAAGCTTGACTTTACCACGACCTAGCACCGTTGGATCTCAGCGTTGTAGCCTCAGCCTTGTAGACTTGTCGTCGTTCGGCGTCTCGACTTTGCGATCTTGATCCTTGGGCACTTCGGTTTCGATGTTTACTTATTCCGCGTTCACGCACTCGCTCTGATTCTCGCACTCGTACTGTCCCGAGCTGCGCTTGCGCCGTCCCTTTTATAGGCGCTGTAGGTGCCGTTATTTCCCTCGGGTCCAAGGTCCATCGAGGTACCGTTAATTCACGGTGTGTCCTCTTTGTGCGGGTCCGAAGTCCGCCAATTAACCGTATGACCCCGTTGCCCTTGCCGGGCGTGGGTCCAAGGTCCATCGAGGTACCGTTAATTCACGGTGTGTCCTCTTTGTGCGGGTCCGAAGTCCGCCAATTCACCGTATGACCTCATTGCCCTTGCCATATGAGGGTCCAAGGTCCGAATGTTTCCCGTTTGACCTGGATGCCCTTCATTTCTCCGGTTTTCTCGCCTCCTCCGCTGTTGCTAGGCCGATCTCCTGTATCGAGATTTGTGGGGAGTTTATGACTCCTCACATTTCCCCCTTCCTTCGGAAACGTAATGAAAGTGGTGACTTTCCCCGCCCTTTATGTTTAGACTACTCGAATTCCCCGCCTGACTTGCGTGTTAGATGATCCCCAGACAGTTCCCCGAGAGACTTAACCTTTCCCCAGACTGTTCTCCTAAAAGACTTTACCCGTACAGTTGCCATTTGAATTCTTGAACATAGAAATAACCAATTTTGTCAACCCATCGATCGCAACTATCGATCGACCGTCTATCTCGGCGCCCCCGTCCCTATTACCTATGTCCGGCAACCCATTTCTCCCAAATGTAAATAAACAAACCAATTGGTGTATAAAAACAAAACCTTTAAAGGCTTTTATTAGCCCCTCAGGACTCTTACCACACCGTTGGATACCCGGATGCGGTAGCGGACGCCGTCTACAACGCTACGTAAACGTGCGGCTAGCTCAGAGAGGTTGTGAGTTCGTTCCACCAAATTTATATTGAGTGACCGCCCGTGACCAAAGGATAACGCCAGAAGTGATTAGGTTGGTGCTGGTTTATTGACTCTCTAAATATAGCCTTATTGCTATTATCCTGCTGCCCGTTGTCGCTGTCTCCTGGTTCCTGGCGTTGCTCCTGGCTCGCTGCTGCTCTGCTCCTGGCGTGCTTCTGCGTCGCTCCTGGCTTACCGCTGTGTTGTTTCGGCTTGCTGCTCCGGGTGACTGAGATCGGAACGACTCCACCAAACCCTGGATGTTATGCGAGCTTCCCTACCGGGGCCGACAAGGTGTATCGCCTAGCAGGTGAACCGAAGTTACGCCTTATCGCCTAGCCACCTTTATCGCCTGGCTTCCGGAGTTCAGCCTGGACTTTGTCGGCAAGGTGTATCGCCTAGCAGGTAGAACAGAGTTCTCCCTTATCGCCTAGCCACCTTTATCGCCTGACACCGCGCAAGGACTCCCTAAGCTTGACTTTACCACGACCTAGCACCGTTGGATCTCAGCGTTGTAGCCTCAGCGTTGTAGACTTGTCGTCGTTCGGCGTCTCGACTTTGCGATCTTGATCCTTGGGCACTTCGGTTTCGATGTTTACTTATTCCGCGTTCACGCACTCGCTCTGATTCTCGCACTCGTACTGTCCCGAGCTGCGCTTGCGCCGTCCTTTTTATAGGCGCTGTAGGTGCCGTTATTTCCCTCGGGTCCAAGGTCCACTGAGGTACGGGTCCGAAGTCCGCTAATTTACCGTATGACCACGTCGCCCTTGCCGGGCGCGGGTCCAAGGTCCATCGAGGTACCATAATTCACGGTGTGTCCTCTTTGGGCGGGTCCGAAGTCCGCCAATTAACCGTATGACCTCATTGCCCTTGCCATATGAGGGTCCAAGGTCCGAATGTTTCCCGTTTGACCTGGATGCCCTTCATTTCTCCGGTTTTCTCGCCTCCTCCGCTGTTGCTAGGCCGATCTCCTGCATCGAGATTTGTGGGGAGTTTATGACTCCTCACATTTCCCCCTTCCTTCGGAAACGTAATGAAAGTGGTGACTTTCCCCGCCCTTTATATTTAGACTACTCGAATTCCCCGCCTGACTTGCGTGTTAGATGTTCCCCAGACAGTTCCCCGAAAGACTTAACCTTTCCCCAGACTGTTCTCCTAAAAAACTTTACCCGTACAGTTGCCATTTGAATTCTTGAACATAGAAATAACCAATTTTGTCAACCCATCGATCGCAACTATCGATCGACCGTCTATCTCGGCGCCCCCGTCCCTATTACCTATTACCGGCAACCCATTTCTCCCAAATGTAAATAAACAAACCAATTGGTGTATAAAAACAAAACCTTTAAAGGCTTTTATTACCACCCCGTTGGATACCCGGATGCGGTAGCGGACGCCGTCTACAACGAGGAGTTTGGCCCAGCAGCTGCTACGGGCTCTCCTCTGCTGCCTGGTCGGCCACTCTTCCTCGGCTATCTCCTGCTAGCGGCTGCTGTCCGCCCAATGTTGGCGGGACACTGCCGGCCTGGCTGGTGGGAACCGCGGCTCCGGACACGACGTCAGCCTAGCGATTTTGGGCGGCGTGCGGCTGGCTCCCCTGGCGGCGGCCACACCCAGGGCCCCTTCTCCCAAAACTCCGGCTCCCCACCGAGCCGTTTGACTGGCAACGGCGCTGGCGTTAGCACCCACGGCGGCGGTGGAGGCGGCGGTGTCTGCGCTCCGTGCCGTGGTGCCTGGAATGGCCGTGGTGCCTGCGGCGGTGACGGTGCTGACGCCCGGGGTGGCGACGGTGGTGGCGGTGGCGGTGCTGACGCCCGGGGTGGCGACGATGGTGGTTGCGATAGCGGTGGCGACAGCGGTGGAGGTGCTTGCAGCGGCGGCTGCTCCGGAGGGCCTGGCCGCGCCCATATCGCTGCCTCTTCGGCCTCAGCCTCGTCCAGCCGCTTTTGCCACTCCCTGGCTGCCCGTGCCACCGCCCGCTGCGCGAACACTCGCCGCACCACCTCCGCCCGGGTTGCCAATATGCGCGCTGCCTCCTCCGGGCGGCCCGATGGCGCTGCGTCGCCCAACCGGATCCGCCCGAATCCGGCTGCGGCGGAATGCCATCCGGCGGAATGCCATCCGGGCCTTCGCCGCCCGACGTGGCTCGTCCTCCTCGTCCGAGGAGACCTCTGGACTCACCGTCTCCGTCCCGGTGTCCTCCTTGTTCTCCTCCTCCTCCTCCTCGGACGACGACAGGTCGATCGTCACCTCGGCCTCCTGCCTTGCCGGACGCCGGCCTCCTCCTCCTCCTCCAGTTCTACATCCGTGATCCGTTCCTCGTCCTCCCATTCGGGGTTCGGCGTCGGGGACCGCGACACCAGGGGGGACGCCAGCAGCTGGAGTGCGGAACCTGAGTCCCGCCTCCTTCTCGCCGCTGGCTGTTGCCCGATGCTGCCTCCCCGCCCCTCTCCCCTCACGACTTGACTGTTGCTGCTGCTGCGTGCTGGCATCTTGGCGACCTGATTTAAATAGGCCCGTCTTGTGGCGCTCGCGCGCTGACGAAACCTCGGTTTCCGATGGTTCCCGGTTCCGTTGTCCGCGGCGGCCTTTGGACTCTCCTTTGCTACGGGGCTCCGACGGGTCCTCTCTCCGGTGTGCGTTACCCGGTAACGGGATCTGCCTCCTATGACCCTCCCTCTCCCGCTCTCGCGCTCCTACGTTGGGCGCTCCCACGTTGGGCGCCAGATGTAACGACCTGTTTCTTTATTTCTGCTCGCTACGTAAACGTGCGGCTAGCTCAGAGAGGTTGTGAGTTCGTTCCACCAAATTTATATTGAGTGACCGCCCGTGACCAAAGGATAACGCCAGAAGTGATTAGGTTGGTGCTGGTTTATTGACTCTCTAAATATAGCCTTATTGCTATTATCCTGCTGCCCGTTGTCGCTGTCTCCTGGTTCCTTTTTGTTCAGTGGCCGCATCAGGGTCTGCATATCCACCATAAAATCTTTGAAGCTCTCCCCGTAGGCTTGCTTCCCTCTGTCTGACCTGGTCCGCCAGCTTCGCCATGTATCCTCGGGGCAGAAAGTAGTTTTGGAAGGTGTAGATGAAGTCTCCCCAGGTCTCCCAGTGCCGATTGTTGGCGATGAACCACTTCAAGGCTCTGCCTTGGAGCAGCTCCGGCATTGCTCGTGGGATCTGGTTTATGTCGAGACCGTAAGTCACGACTGACCACTCTACTTGCTCCAAAAATTCCAGCGGCTTGTAGTTTCCGTCGTAGCGGAAATTCCACTCCCGGACTTGCTTGGCCACCTTCGCGTAGTCCTGCGTGTGCGTCCTGGAACTCTCCTTTCTTTCCCGGCTATTTTCCCGCTGCCGGCTTGCGTGGCTTGCGATGCTCGACACATCCAAGCTCGCTATCAGGCCCTCGGCACTTGCGGTTGTGATTTTGAATTTTGGCGTGGGCATTTTCCGGAATTTCTTTTCCAGGCCCATTACCAAATCGGCGATGTCTGGCTCCTCTGCTGTCTGGTCGACGAAGTCTCCCAGAGTCTTCCTCATCGAATCGACTGAGCCTTCCAGTTCTATTCCGAGAACTTGACTCACCTCGTCGAAGTCATCCTTCCTGAGATTATAAATCCAGGACTTCCCCATCTCGGAACTTTTGTTTCCTTGGTCAGGACAATCACTCTTGGGCGCCAGATGTAACGACCTGTTTCTTTATTTCTGCTCGCTACGTAAACGTGCGGCTAGCTCAGAGAGGTTGTGAGTTCGTTCCACCAAATTTATATTGAGTGACCGCCCGTGACCAAAGGATAACGCCAGAAGTGATTAGGTTGGTGCTGGTTTATTGACTCTCTAAATATAGCCTTATTGCTATTATCCTGCTGCCCGTTGTCGCTGTCTCCTGGTTCCTGGCGTTGCTCCTGGCTCGCTGCTGCTCTGCTCCTGGCGTGCTTCTGCGTCGCTCCTGGCTTACCGCTGTGTTGCTTCGGCTTGCTGCTCCGGGTGACTGAGATCGGAACGACTCCACCAAACCCTGGATGTTATGCGAGCTTCCCTACCGGGGCCGGCAAGGTATATCGCCTAGCAGGTGAACCGAAGTTACGCCTTATCGCCTAGCCACCTTTATCGCCTGGCTTCCGGAGTTCAGCCTGGACTTTGTCGGCAAGGTGTATCGCCTAGCAGGTAGAACAGAGTTCTCCCTTATCGCCTAGCCACCTTTATCGCCTAGCCACCTTTATCGCCTGACACCGCGCAAGGACTCCCTAAGCTTGACTTTACCACGACCTAGCACCGTTGGATCTCAGCGTTGTAGCCTAAGCCTTGTAGATTTGTCGTCGTTCGGCGTCTCGACTTTGCGATCTTGATCCTTGGGCACTTCGGTTTCGATGTTTACTTATTCCGCGTTCACGCACTCGCTCTGATTCTCGCACTCGTACTGTCCCGAGCTGCGCTTGCGCCGTCCTTTTTATAGGCGCTGTAGGTGCCGTTATTTCCCTCGGGTCCAAGGTCCACTGAGGTACCGTTAATTCACGGTGTGTCCTCTTTGTGCGGGTCCGAAGTCCGCCAATTTACCGTATGACCCCGTCGCCCTTGCCGGGCGCGGGTCCAAGGTCCATCGAGGTACCGTTAATTCACGGTGTGTTCTTTGGGCGGGTCCGAAGTCCGCCAATTAACCGTATGACCTCATTGCCCTTGCCATATGAGGGTCCAAGCTCCGAATGTTTCCCGTTTGACCTGGATGCCCTTCATTTCTCCGGTTTTCTCGCCTCCTCCGCTGTTGCTAGGCCGATCTCCTGCATCGAGATTTGTGGGGAGTTTATGACTCCTCACAAAAGTTAGCAGCTTTTACTTGATCACCATACTTCCTTAATTGGGGTTAAATACCCAGTTATATCATTAACAGTGATATGCCTCTTTTTGGCTTCAATTAAAGAATAAGGGTAAAATTACCTAAGGTTAGGTCGAAACTAACTGCAATTAATCGCTTCATATTCTTT
>JAECXW010000626.1:0-12735 GCA_018153365.1 Drosophila fuyamai
AAAGAGGCACTGAAAGAAAAAGGATTCTTCTCCAAAATATTATTAATATTATCAACAAAAATAAAAAGCCGCAACCACTCTTTAAGGTCGAACTGGAGCCTGAAAGCAGAGCCTTGAAGAAAAAATGAAGTGCACCCGATCTATAAACTGCAATACCTGTTGCACAGAAGGATTACTGTTGAAGAACCGCATAAGCGGAATGGCCCGCTGCAATGCACAAACTGCCAAGAGTATGGACACACCAGAAACAACTGCGGGCTTCGTTCAGTCTGCGTAGCTTGTGGTGGCTTCCACAAATCCGAACCTTGCCCTGCAAGCAAAGAAGACCCAAAGACAAAGAAATGCGCTAACTGTGGAGATAACCATACCGGCAAACTACAGAGGCTGCCCGGTCTATAAAGAGCTGAAGAGTCAATTTCAACAAGCAAAACAAGCACGCTCCCAGAATGCACGAAATGCGTACGTGCAATCCCAAACCACACCTAATGTTTTCTTTGCGAAAGCAGCCAGATCTTCATTTGGGCCCCTCAACACAAATGGGGAGTTTGCATACACGCCAGTGCCCTAAAATCAGGACTTGCCAATCAGACGGGGTTCCCCACAAGCTCAATGCTCTGAGCAAATTATAACAACACCTCAGCAAGCAATAGGACAAATACCAAACAGCATGGAAACCATGATGCTGACTTTACAACAGGGTATGATGGAATTTATGTCCTTCATGAAAACAACAATGACAAACCTTATGCAAAATCAAAACATTTTAATAAATTTGCTCACATCCCAACAATCTAAATAATCGATGTCTTGTCTTCGAATATCCATGTGGAATGCCAATGGCGTTTCACGGCACAAACTTGAAATAACTCAATTCCTCAATGAAAACCAAATAGATGTAATGCTGCTGGCAGAAACGCATCTCACAAGTAAATACAACTTCCAAATAAGAGGTTATACTTCATACTGCACAGATCATCCGGACGGTAAGGCTCACGGAGGAACTGGAATCCTAATCAGGGAACGCATTAAGCACCACTTTCACCAGAGGTTTGCAACAAATTATTTGCAGGCTACATCTATAAAACTACAAGCAGGCAACGGCAGTATCACTATAGCCGCTGTCTATTGCCCACCGCGTTTTACAATAACTGAAGAGCAATTTTGGACTTCTACAATCCACTCGGAGATCGCTTTATAGCAGGAGGAGACTACAACGCCAAGCACACGCACTGGGGATCAAGACTAGTGACGCCCAAAGGAAGACAACTGTATAAAGCAATCATAAATTTGAGCAACAAACTCGACTATGTCTCCCCTGGCAGCCCCACATACTGGCCAGCTGACCCCAGAAAACTCCCGGACTTAATTGACTTCGCTGTGACCAAGAACATCCCAAGAAATTTAGTCAGCGCCAAATCTGCTTTCGGACTTATCATCGGACCACTCGCCTGTTTTAATAACCTCCTTCAAAGCCCGAAAGTAATCGAGTACCCCTTCAGGCTGACCTCGACTAGAACTAACTGGCTAAAGTACAAAAAGTACGTAAGTTCCCACATTGAACTAACACCACAGTTAAACATAGAGAACGACATCGACTTCTGTGCTGATGCCCTGGAGTCAGTACTCGTGGCAGCAGCCAAAATCTCAACTCCAGAAGAGACAATCGTGCGTAGCAACCAATACAAAACTAATCTGCAAATCGAACAACTGGTTCGGGAAAAACGACGTCTAAGACGCGTTTGGCAATCCTGCAGATCGCCCCATTCGAAGCAACTCTATAATGATGCCACCCGCAGACTCACCAAAACCCTCAAGCAAGAAGAGGAGCTTGCGCAGCGCCGGTACATCGAGAAACTGTCGCCGACCAGTACCAAGCATCCTTTGTGGAGAGCTCACCCAAATTTAAGCTCTCCGATAGAATCAGTCACTCCGATTAGAAACTCCTCGGGTACTTGGGCCCGCAGTGACGAAGACAGAGCCGAAACATTTGCTTTACACCTACGAAATGTATTTCAGCCGAACGCCGCCACAAACTCTCTTCAACTACCGCCGTTTAGCTCTGAAATTGCAATTAACCCGATTTTGTTTCAAACACCTGAAATTGCTAACGTCATTAGGAAGCAAATAAAACCGAAAAAGGCTCCAGGGGCCGACCTAATAACCCCAAAAATGATAATTGAACTTCCAAACTGTGCAGTGGATGTTATATGCAAGCTATTTAACGGGATCGCAAAACTTGGCTACTACCCCAAAAAATGGAAAAAGTCCGTGGTTATAATGATACCGAAGCCTGGCAAAGACCACACAATTCCCTCATCGTACAGGCCAATAAGCTTACTATCGTGCCTGTCCAAATTACTGGAAAAATGCCTGCTCACGCGCATTACTCCATATTTAAGAGAACAAAACTTAATCCCGGCGCATCAATTCGGGTTTCGTGAAAGCCACGGAACCATCGAGCAAGTCAACCGGATAACTTCAGAAATTCGTACAGCCTTCGAACATCGGGAATATTGTAGTGCGATATTCCTCGACGTCTCTCAGGCATTCGATCGAGTGTGGCTTGAAGGCCTTATGCATAAAATCATAACATTACTGCCAGAAAACACTCATAAGTTACTTAAGTCGTACCTCTACCACAGAGTCTTTGTGGTTAGATGCAATACAACGACATCCAACGAGTATAACATTGAAGCCGGAGTCCCACAAGGTAGCGCCCTGGGCCCTACCCTGTTTATCCTATACACATCAGACATCCCTACGAACGAGAGGCTGACTACGTCCACATTTGCTGACGACACCGCAATCCTGAGCCGCTCAAGATGCCCAACTAGAGCAACAGCTCAACTGGCTGATCATTTGGTGGTAGTTGAAAAGTGGCTATCAGACTGGCGAATCAAAATTAATGAATCAAAGTGTAAACATATAACGTTTACCCTCAACAGACAATCGTGCCCGCCGCTAACTTTGAATGGTACGCAGATTCCCCAAGCCAGCGATGTAACATATCTCGGCGTCCACCTCGACAGACGCCTAACCTGGCGGAGGCACATTGAATGCAAGAAAGCACATCTCAGACTTAAAGCTAGCAGCCTACACTGGATTATAAATTCTCGATCACCCCTGTGTCTGGACTTTAAAGTTCTTCTCTACAACTCCACCCTCAAGCCCATTTGGACCTACGGCTCCCAGCTCTGGGGGAACGCGAGCAACAGCAACGTTGACATCATACAGCGCTCACAATCAAAAATCCTGCGAACAATCACTGGGGCACCATGGTATGTTCGGAACGAAAACATCCACAGGGATCTGGGCATACCACCGGTCAAAGATGAAATAGCAAAGCAGAAAGCGGCCTACCATAACAAGCTTACACTGCACCCAAATAATCTCGCAAGGAACCTAAGACGGGTTTCGAACAGAACTCGTCAGCATCGTAACGATCTACCAGCCCAGCAATAAATATTAGGGCCCGTTAGTCTAAATTCAGTCTACATGACTGTAAGTTAAGTTATATTCTTAAGATTTGATATACTTATTGTTAGTCTCATATAGAGAAGATTCAATAAATAAAGCATATATTAAAAAAAAAAAAAAAAAAAGATATATTTGGTCATTACTAAAAAATTGTATACATTAAAATAATTAGTAAATAAAGTAAATATAAAGGCAATACAAAATAAGTATTTTTAATAATGTTATAATTTTAAAATAAAGAGTATATTTCGACAGCGCGCTGCAGCGAATTTCTTCGCTTGTGAATACATGTGCACATATACATTCGTCGGCTGTCGCAGTATGCGTGCAAAGAGCGGCTGGCTTTTTGAGCTCTCTCTCGCTGGCTTTTGAGCAGAGAGCGAAAAGCCAGTTGAAAAGCCAGCACAAAAATTCGTGTGCAAAAAAATCGTATGGCGTTACGCATCTTGGAGTTTATATTGGTCTTTGCTTCTACCGACACTCTTCACTGTCACTAAGTTGCCGAAAAAAATAATATTAATAACTTTATCGTCCACCCGGGGGCGCCATGAAAAATTAGAGAGTTTTCTAATTTAATAAAAACCGAAAAACTTTCGGTAACTAAAATTATTAATATGCGAACGAACACGAAAACGAAAAGGCTTAATTCAATTTCAAAGAATGACTATTCTATATTTAGACAAAGTACTTATAGCCTAGCTTAACTTCGCCGAGAGCGAGAGAGAACTTTATTGTGCTCCCGCCTTCGCCCTAAACTACTTTCACTAAAGTTCAAGCTTTAACAATTTCATAGCTTCGGTGTTTCTCAAGTATATATACTACCTACAATAGAAAGACAACTATTGAGAAAGTTTCATGCAGATAGCTTTAAATCAGAGGGACTAGTTTGCTTAGAAACGGACTGACGGACGGACGGACAGACGGACGGACGAACGGAAAGGCGGACATGACTAGATCGATACCATATACTGTTGGTAATGTCTCCTTCCTGAGTTGCAAACTTTTGACTGAAATTATTCCCTCCGCAAAGGTATAAAAAGAAACATGTGGAAAATGTTCAGTATGCAGGGAAAATATAGATGGATACATAAAATCAATAAACTTGAACATGAATATAATAATTGATAATTCATTAATATCACAAAACCATTAAATGTATACACTCAAAATTAGGAGTTTATATTGAAATCAGTTTACAATATTTCAAAAATATACCCACACACAAAATTTTATGTAGGGGATTACGTACGAATAATTAAATATAAGGGCTTGATATGGAGGCGACAACAGAAGTTTTAAAAGTATTAAAGGTTAAGTCTACCTACTCTGTAACGCATTAGTTGGAGAATTATAAGAGGGAACCTATTGTCGGATCATTTTATGAACAAGAATATCAGCGAGTTAAAGTTAGTAGAGAAAATAATAAAAAAATAGAATGAATGAATCAACTCAAGGTTAAGAGGTTAAATACCTTTTTAATTTCATAAAATCGAACATTTTTGTATTGCTTTATCTTGAAGAACAACTTTTTGAGAACATTTCTCCACATTTTCATAGAGATTTAAGCAGTAAAAAGAAAGTAACAGCGCTCTTAGCCACGTGCCTCGTTTCCGCCCAAACCCAAACTTGAAACTTTAAACGCGAATATCTCGAAATGGTGATTTTGGAAAAATGACTTTGCTTTGATATGGATGGGCGAAAGGCTACTGATCCGATTTTCTTTACATTATTTTTATATGTTCGTGATGAATTTTGTGTGTAATGATCGATTTTTCATACACTATATTTTATTTCGCCGAAAAGGATTTTTTTCTAAAAACTGGCGACCAAAAACTTTATTTTTTGCATAAAACGTTCCCATATGCACAAAAAGAAAAATTATAAAAAACGATCGTTAAATACACAAAATTACTATAAGCTAAAGAAATTTTTGTATTTTTACGGTTTCAGTTGACCTGTTAGACATAAGGAATTATCACCGCAAGGCTCTTCCAAAAAAGGTAAAATTACCCAACGGAATTTTTGAACTTAATTGTCCTCATCCCTAGAAATCCAAATAATTTCAAACGATACATCTTTTTATACCCTTCAGTCAAAAGTTTGCAACACAGTGATCTACTGGTGATGATCAATAATATATACATATACTATATAGAATCGATCTACCCATGTCTGTCTGTCCGTCCGTCCGTCGATTTCTACGCGAACTAGTCGCTTATTTTTAAACCCAAAAGTTGTCTTTCTATTTCAGGTAGTACATAAGTCGGAACGAGCCGGAACAATCGCAAAAAACAATTCAAAAAAATTATAACTTTGTTTGTAATTTTGTTTTGTTTTTGGGATTTGGTAATATTTGAATATTATGGAATTACGGATTTTATTAAATTAAATTCGGACAACAATATCATATACCAGACATAGAAACAATGGCCAAATGCAGCGCAAAATCGACAAAGCTTCATTGTTTTTTGTAATATAGGCATATATTTTGTAATAATTGCAAGGGTATATAAACTTCGGTTTGCCGAAGTTTGCTTCCTTTCTTGTTAATCTAAAAGATTGCAGTTCCCAATTAGATTGGCATTCGCAATAAGAATCAATAAAGCCCAGGGGCAAACTTTGGAATTATAGGGCTTAGATTTACGTGTGAATTGCTTCTCACACGGACAATTACATGTTGCGTGCTCCCGTGAAGGTAAACCAAATAGCCTATAAATTTACAACGAGAACGGAAAAACAAAAAAACATTGTATGTATACTGTAATAACTCACAAAATGGATATGTCTTAGCTTTTGATTTGTGTCTTATTATTTATGCATCCAGCAATATGCCACAGCGAAGGGTGGCAGGGGACCGCTAGGTAATTTATAAAAATCTTCATTAGATGATAAAATAAATAAATCGGTATCCATATAAATAATACTTGACGAAGTAGTAAAGGAAATTATGCAAGTAATCATACATTAACCACGTTGACAGTTCCAAAATATATGGGTGGTATCATTATATATAAAAGTTTGTATGGATTCGATTGCAGCTAAATTAAAAAAAAAAAACAAAAAAGTTGTGCACTGTGAAATTTATGACTGTGATATTCGTTGTCTGAAACAAGGTAAGTTTTGTTTTGATTGGTAATGAAACACCAGAGCCAGGATTATTCTTTTCCGACATTTTTCATAGTCTTTTCGTATACAGCGTTAATTATTAATTTAACAAATTTTTCAAATTCATTTTAGCTATTTTATTTGTTTTGTGTTTAAATCTGTATAGGGCTTTTACCAACAAGATTGTTCAAAGGTAAGTGCTCTATGAATTTTTTGTACCGTGTTGGATGCATAGTTGTTTTAAATAACTAGCCGGTTTTTCTAAGCTTGAATTCAAACCTATTTGAATCTATAAATTTAATTTTATATTGACAAGCTGCATTTATTCTTATAGTTTGGGTGAGGGCAATATATAGTTTCTTATTGAAAGGTATTGGTTTTTAAATTCTCAACTAATTCCTTAATAAATAAATGGATGTCGTACATTGAATGATTATAACAAAATACTATGAGAATCGCCTCTTTTAGTTTATACTCTATGTTGAGGAACCGCATAACTAATTATAAAAATATAGTATATTCAAAGCTTGTAAGCTATTCTTTTCTGAGATGGTCTGGTCTCACTTTTTATATATCTCTCTCTTCTGCTTTCTGACCACGAGCTGTCAACATGTAAAATAAAAGCGTAAATTCTTATTGTGAATTAATTGACTTATATTCTAGCAACCCAATTTGAAAGTGGTCTTACAAACCATTCAGCGTGATCTATTCATCATCATTGTCTGGTCCTTCGACAGCCGGATTACTTCCGCATCTACAAACTGTTTAATTCTACACACCATGGAGCAACAGACGCTTAAACGCCTTACCCAAGCACGTGGTCGGCTAAAGGCGACCGTAACTCGCTTGGTCAATTACATCGAAAATCCACCTCCACAGAGCACTTACTGGGAGTCGATGCCATGCTGGCACGACTAAATCAAGCCTTCAGAAGCCTTGAGGAGATCACTGACGAAATGCACGTGTACGATAACGTTGAAGGTTTCGAGGATCCTACCGAAGACTTTCAAGCGTATGAGGAGAAGTACCTGCACGCGCTTACCTTATTCGCGTCGTTAAAGAGCGACCTTCAGCCAAACGCCATACCTCAAGCGGATCACAACATGGCCACATTGCTGCAACAGCAAAGTGAGTTCTTGCAGCGACTTTCTGAGAACGGAGCATCTACCTTGGCCACGCCGCCGCCTGCTGCAGTTTGTTTAACTGAAAACCCGTTGCCGAAAATCCACATCAAACCCTTTGGTGGAGACTACAAGGAATGGCCAGCCTTTAAGGACATTTACGAGAGCACCGTCCACAACAAGACCCACCTGGGAAAGATTCAGAAGTTTCACTACCTTAAGTCTTTCATAGTTGGTGAAGCGGCCAATCTTCTCAGTCACATGTCCATTACGGAATCAGCTTATGATTCAGCATGGGAACGCCTCAATGATCGCTGTGATCGCCCAAGGCATATCGTGAACTCCTTACTGGACACTTTCATGGCGCTGGCTGCTGCCCCCAACGGCGAGGTATCTAATCTACGCAAACTTACTGATGGCGCCAATGAAATCATTCGTGGACTAGATGCAGTTGGGGAGACCAGCCGTGACTGCTGGGTGATTCATCTTGTACTGGCTAAAATTGATCCCGACTCTAGAAGAAAGTGGATTGAGGACACCAGAGGCTCAGCGACACCAACCGTGGCTGACTTGTTTAGATTCCTTGATGACCGTTGCGAGGATTTTGAATTAAGCCAAGCTACATCGGCAATCAAACTCGATCCTGGCAGCCACACGGTCAAGCCTGCCAAAGCGAAGCGCGCACTTATTGCAGTGAACCGTGGAAATTGTGGAAAGTGTGGCTCTGCTGACCATCAGCTGTATAGATGCTCTCAATTTCAAAATCTGAACACTGAACATCGGCGCTCCTTTGTGAAAGGAAAGTCGCTTTGCTTCAATTGCCTACGGCCTGGCCACCGATCTTCACAATGTCAATCGAAACATTCGTGCAAGCACTGCAATGGCCGTCATCATTCTCTTGTACATCCTGAAAACATGGATTCCATGACAGTTGCTCCTGCGGACACTGCACAGGCCAGTCCTCAAACTTCTGGATGTAGCTCAACTTTGGTCGCCCAGACGCAAAACAGCACCTCATTAACACAGTCACCGGGACTCAAAAGAAGCACATTGCCCACAGCTTTGGTGTATGTCCAAAACTCTAAAGGGACTTACACAATTTGCCGTGTGCTTTTGGATAGCGGCTCTGAGCTGTCCTACGTTTCTGAACGATGCGTCAACGCACTTGGGCTTGCACGTTCACCCTCAAGAATACTAGTTTCCGGAATATCTTCCGTCAAGGCCGAAACTACTAGAGGATTGGCAACGCTGCATATCAAGTCAATGGTGTCACTGCATACGATTGTTGTCGCAGCCCATGTGCTGGGCAAAATCACATCATCACTTCAACGGGACGACATTGACGAAAAAGCTTTAAGGATCTACGATGGACTCCAGTTAGCTGATACTTCGTTTAACACATCTTCACCTGTAGACATATTACTGGGAAATGAACAAATTTGGTCCGTTTTGTCAGGTGATAAAAAAATATGACACCGATGGAAATATTATTGCTATCAGCTCGATCTTTGGATGGATAATCACTTCCGTTGCAATGCCGCATCCATCAACCGCCAACACGCTCATGACTACTGTTGACATAAACGCCTCTCTTCAACGCTTTTGGGAGATCGAGGATAACACTGAGCGTACACAACGAGACCCTTCGCACGAAAAGGTGGAGCAGCACTTTCTAACCACACATTCCCGAGACCCTGACGGCAAATACATCGTTGAATTGCCTTTTAAACACGAATGCCAAGAGTTCGGAGACAGCCTGCAGGGCGCTGTCTCGCGCTTCTATGCTGTGGAACGTCGCTTGCAGCGTGATATGGAGCTACGCAAGCAATATTCAAAATTTATGAACGAGTATATAAGCCTAGGTCATATGCGTAAGCTGCCCACTGAAGAATGCAACACATCAGCAAAAACGTTTTACATGCCACACCACCCAGTTCTAGGAAAGAAGCTGCGCGTGGTATTTGACGGGTCATTTGAAGACGTAAACGGACACGCTCTAAATGACGCCTTACACATCGGACCCAGCATACAACGCAACCTTTTTCATGTATGCCTTCGTTTTCGTATGCACAAGTTTGTGTTTTCGGCGGACATAGTTAAAATGTTTCGCCAAATCTGGGTTGCCCCTAAGCACCGCAACTTTCAACGGATCGTATGGAGAGAGGCTCCGAAAGATCCTCTTCAACACTTTCAACTCTGTACAGTCACCTATGGAACAAGCTGTGCACCGTTTCTTGCTGTCAGAGTACTGGAACAACTAGCGCGAGACCACCAGGATGAGTTTCCCACAGCCTCAAAAATTGTGTTGGAGGACTTTTACGTAGACGATGTCCTCACCGGCGCTGAAACTGAAGACGAATTACTTAGACGCCGCGACGAACTCATTCAGCTGTTGTCGAAGGCTAAGCTTGAGCTTGGCAAATGGGTGTCTAACAGCAGCGTCATCAGCCACACCCGGCAAGACGAGCTCCAAACAACCAGTGCGGTTAAGGTTTTAGGATTGCTATGGAATCCCCAAGACGACGTCCTGTCCTACAAAGCTTCGCTTTCTACGGAGCCAGATGCTAGTAAACGGCAAGTATTGTCAGATGTCTCACGAATTTTTGATCCTCTAGGTATTCTGGCGCCTGTGGTAGTACAGTTTAAGATCCTTTTTCAAGAACTCTGGCTACTTGACCTGGACTGGGATTCAAAACTCCCACCGAAGCTGGCTGAGTGGTGGCAGACCTGTCGCGACGATATTAACTACATAACAAACCTAAGGATTCCACGTTATGTACACAGCGAATCGGGAAAAATCGAATTACATGGATTTTCCGATGCATCTATAAAGGCATATTCCGCTGTCGTTTACAGCCGTGTAAGCAACGTAGACGGCACCTGCTTGGTGTCACTTATGGCAGCTAAAACACGCGTTGCGCCACTAAAGCAACAAAGTCTTCCTCGGCTGGAACTCTGTGGCGCGCTATTGCTCACTCGCCTTCTCCGAGCTGTCAAAGAAGGCTTGCATCACAAGGATATAGTTGTGCATGCTTGGTGCGATTCCACGATTGTCCTTTCGTGGCTGTCGCACACCCCATCGAAGCTGAAGACCTTTATCGCCAACCGTACTTCCGAGATCCTGGATGTCATACCACGCAGCGCATGGCATCACGTTGGCTCAAAGGATAACCCTGCCGATTGCGCATCAAGGGGAATGCTTGCAGCCAATCTCATGAGCTATGAGCTGTGGTGGAAGGGACCACATTGGCTACACCTCAACGATCTGCTTGCTTCAAAACTGCGTAGTGGCAGCAATCCCACAACAATTTTGGACACGCCCATAATGGATGGGCTGAAATCCTCTTCACTATCCAGCCGTGTTGAATCTGAACCTGAAGCGTCCCCGATTGAGTGTCTATCGTTTCGAGTTTCTTCCTGGACCAAGCTGATTCGCTGCACTGCTTATGTTTTACGGTTTATGCATCGAAGAATGAAGAAACGGATTCCGTCAAACCTCACACTCACGTTTGAGGAAATCAGCGAGGCCCGCATTTATTGTCTAAGGCAGGCTCAAGGAAGCTTCTCATCCGATCTACACCTGTTGCAAAGGGGAAAAGCTGTGGCAAATTCGTCAACACTTCGAACACTGTCACCCATGGTTTGCAAGAATGGCCTGCTTCGTGTAGGTGGGCGCCTCTCAAACTCGCTACTACCGGAGGAAGTCAAGCATCCAATTATTCTGCCGAAACATCATCGTATTTCTCTGCTAATTTTGGAACACGAGCACAGGATACATCTTCATCCAGGTGTGACAGCACTTTTTCGTCATCGTTCGCCAACAATATTGGATAATTGGCGCACGCAACATGATTCGCAAGCTTACACATGCTTGTCTCAAATGTTTTCGCCAACGCCACAAAACAACTGATCAATAAATGGCGGACTTGCCAGCTGTTCGGGTACGTCAAGCATACCCATTTGAAAATACTGGGTGCGACTATGCCGGTCCGCTTCTACTCAAGGTGCAACAAGGGACGGAATCCACGAAAGGAAAAGGGATACATTTGTCTATTCGTCTGTCTAGTGACTTCTGCAATCCACTTGGAGTTGGCTACAGATCTCAGCACGGAGACATTTCTTGCTGCACTTCGTCGTTTTATCTCCCGTAGAGGCAAGTGTACCATCATCTTCAGCGACAACGGTCGCAACTTTGTGGGAGCAAAGAAGGTGTTAGACGAAATGTATAAGCTCATCCTGTCGCAGCAGCATAACACTCAAGTAACCCAAGCGTTGGCCAGCGAGGGTATCAAATGGAGTTTTATACCACCGCACGCACCCCATTGGGGCGGAAAATGGGGAATCAGCCGTTCGCTCAGTAAAGCTTCATCTGCGTCGTGTCATTGGGAATTCTATCCTCACATTTGAGCAAATGCACACCCTTCTGGCTCAAATCGAATCCGTCGTCAATTCACGCCCACTCTTCGCTACGTCAGACATCGAAGTTTCCTACTTGTCACCCGCACACCTGCTGATTGGACGCCCTTATACATCAGTTCCAGAGGGCGATCTTGGCCACATAGCAGTTAACCGCCTGGATTACTGGCAGAATGTACAGGCAATGCTACAAGGCTTTTGGAAGAGATGGCATCAGGAGTACCTCACTACACTTCAACAGCGCCCTTAAGTGGAATAAGAGAGGAAGAACATTTCTACTGGGGATATGGCGATCATCAAGGATTCAAACTCACCCCCCCGCCGCTTGGACTTTGGCGCGCATAATTGAGGTCTATCCAGGCAAGGACGGGCTGGTACGCGCCGTAAAGCTGCGAACTTCATCAGGAGAACTTGTTAGACCCATTTCTAAAATTGCCATCCTGCCTAATTCAGAAACTTAGTTTCCAGGGTGGGCCGGGATGTTGAGGAACCGCATAACTAATTATAAAAATATAGTATATTCAAAGCTTGTAAGCTATTCTTTTCTGAGATGGTCTGGTCTCACTTTTTATATATCTCTCTCTTCTGCTTTCTGACCACGAGCTGTCAACATGTA
>JAECXW010000627.1:0-2500 GCA_018153365.1 Drosophila fuyamai
TATCATGTCACGAATTTCGGTATCGTGCCACGACAATCGGTATCGTGACACAACTATCACTATCGTGTCACGACTATCGGTATCGTGACACGACAATCGGTATCGTGTCACGACTATCGGTATCGTGTCACGACTATCGGTATCTTGCCACAACTATCGTTATCGTTACACGACTATCGGTATCGTGCCACGACAATCGGTATCGTGTCCCGACTATCGCCATCGTGACACGCCTATCGGTATCGTGTCACGACATCGGTATCGTGTCACAACTATCGGTATCTTGTCACGACTATCGGTATCGTGACACGACAATCGGTATCGTGTCACGACTATCGGTATCGTGTCACGACTATCGGTATCTTGCCACAACTATCGTTATCGTTACACGATTATCGGTATCGTGTCACGAATTTCGGTATCGTGCCACGCCTATCGGTATCGTGTAACGACTATCGGTATCGTGTCACGACTATCGGTATCGTGACACAACTATCGGTATCGTGTCACGACTATCGGTATCGTGTCACGGCTATCGGTATTGTGACACGACATCGGTATCGTTACACGACTATCGGTATCGTGTCACGACTATCGGTATCGTGTCACGACTATCAGTATCGTGTCACGACTATCGGTATCGTGACACAACTATCGGTATCGTGTCACGACTATCGGTATCGTGTCACGGCTATCGGTATCGTGTCACAACTATCGGTATCGTGTCACGACTATCGGTATCTTGTCACGACATGCAACATGCAAAATGTTGCATGCAACATGCAACATAAAACATGCAACATGCAACATGCAACATGTTGCACGCACAATGCAAAATCCAACATGTTGCATGCAACATGCAACATGCAGCATGCATCATGCAACATGCAACATGCAACATGCAACATGCAACATGCAACATGCAACATGCAACATGCAACATGCAACATGCAACATGCAACATGCAACATGCAACATGCAACATGCAACATGCAGCATGCATCATGCAGCATGCATCATGCAACATGCAACATGGTATCGTGTCACGAATTTCGGTATCGTGCCACGACAATCGGTATCGTGTCACAACTATCGGTATCGTGTATCGTGTCACGACTTTTTAAATTTGTGAAATTTTTAAAATTTTTGAAATTTTTAAAATTTATGCACTTATTTTTTATTTGCATGCAACATGCAAACATGCAACATCCAACATGTTGCCTGCAACATGCAACATGCAACATGCAACATGCAACATGTAACATGCAAAATGCAACATGCAACATGCAACATGCAAAATGCAACATGCAACATGCAACATGCAACATGCAAAATGTAACATGCAACATGCAACATGCAACATGCAACATGCAACATGCAACATGCAACATGCAACATGCAACATGCAACATGCAACATGCAACATGCAACATGCAAAATGCAACATGCAACATGCAACATGCAACATGTTGTAGCAAAATGCAACATGCAACATGTTGCATGCAAAATGCAACATGCAACATGCAACATGCAACATGCAACATGTTGCATGCAAAATGCAACATGCAACATGCAACATGCAACATGCAACATGCAACATGCAACATGAAACATGCAACATGCAACATGCAACATGCAACATGCAACATGCAACATGCAACATGCAACATGCAATATGCAACATGCAACATGCAACATGCAACATGCAACATGCAACATGCAACATGCAACATGCAACATGCAGCATGCATCATGCAACATGCAACATGCAACATGCAACATGCAACATGCAACATGCAACATGCAACATGCAACATGCAACATGCAACATGCAACATGCAACATGCAACATGTTGCATGAAACATGAAACATGAAACATGAAACATGAAACATGAAACATGAAACATGAAACATGAAACATGAAACATGAAACATGCAACATGCAATCGTGTCACGACTATCGGTTTCGTGTCACGACTATCGGTATCGTGTCACGACATAGGTATCGTTACACAACTATCGTTATCTTGTCACGACTATCGGTATCGTGTCACGACTATCGGTATAGTGTCACGACTCTCGGTATCGTGTCACGACTATCGGTATCGTGTCACGACTATCGGTATCTTGCCACAACACTCGGTAACGTTACAAGACTATCGGTATCGTGTCACGAATTTCGGTATCGTGCCACGACAATCGGTATCGTGTCACAACTATCGGTATCGTGTATCGTGTCACGACTTTTGAAATTTGTAAAATTTTTAAAATTTTTGAAATTTTTAAAATTTATGCACTTATTTTGTATTTGCATGCAACATGCAACATGCAACATCCAACATGTTGCATGCAACATGCAACATGCAACATGCGACATGCAACATGCAACATGCAAAATGCAACATGCACTTATTTTTTATTTGCAACATGCAACATGCAACATGCAACATGCAATATGCAATATGCAATATGCAATATGCAATATGCAACATGCAATAT
>JAECXW010000627.1:7500-144895 GCA_018153365.1 Drosophila fuyamai
TGTCACGAATTTCGGTATCGTGCCACGACAATCGGTATCGTGTGACGACTATCGGTATCGTGTCCCGACTATCGCCATCGTGACCCGACTATCGGTATCGTGTCACGACATCGGTATCGTGTCACGACTATCGGTATCGTGTCACGACTATCGGTATCGTGTCACGACTATCGGTATAGTGTCACGACTATCGGTATCGTGTCACGACTATCGGTATCGTGTTACGACTATCGGTATCGTGTCACGACTATCGGTATCGTGACACAACTATCGGTATCTTGTCACGACTATCGGTATCGTGTCACGACTATCGGTATCGTGTCACGACTATCGGTATCGTGTCACGACTATCGGTATCGTGTCACGACTATCGGTATCGTGTCACGATATCGGTATCGTAACACAACTATCGGTATCTTGTCACGACTATCGGTATCGTGTCACGACTATCGGTATAGTGTCACGACTATCGGTATCGTGTCACGACTATCGGTATCGTGTCACGACTATCGGTATCTTGCCACAACTATCGGTATCGTTACACGACTATCGGTATCGTGTCAAGAATTTTGGTATCGTGCCACGACAATCGGTATCGTGTCACAACTATCGGTATCGTGTCACGACTATCGGTATCGTGTCACGATTATCGGTATTGTGACACGACAATCGGTATCGTTACACGACTATCGGTATCGTGTCACGACTATCGGTATCGTGTCACGACAATCGGTATCGTGTCACGACTATCGGTATCGTGTCACGACTATCGGTATCGTGTTGCATGTTGCATGCAACATGCAAATTTCAAAAATTATCGTGTCACGACTATCGGTATCGTGTCACGACTATCGGTATCTTGCCACAACTATCGCTATCGTTACACGACTATCGGTATCGTGTCACGAATATCGGTATCGTGCCACTACAATCGGTATCGTGTGACGACTATCGGTATCGTGTCCCGATTATCGGTATCGTGTCACGACTATCGGTATCGTGTCACGACCATCGGTATCGTGTCACGACATCGTTATCGTTACACAACTATCGGTATCTTGTCACGACTATCGGTATCGTGTCACGACTATCGGTATAGTGTCACGACTATCGGTATCGTGTCACGACTATCGGTACTATATCACGACATCGGTATCGTGTCACGACTATCGATATCGTGTCACGACTATCGATATCGTGTTACGACTATCGGTATCGTGTCACGACTATCGGTATCTTGCCACAACTATCGGTATCGTTACACGACTATCGGTATCGTGTCACGAATTTCGGTATCGTGCCACGACAATCGGTATCGTGTGACGACTATCGGTATCGTGTCCCGACTATCGCCATCGTGACACGACTATCGGTATCGAGGCACGACTATCGGTATCGTGTCACGACTATCGGTATCGTGTATCGACATCGGTATCGTTACACAACTATCGGTATCTTGTCGAGACTATCGCTATCGTGTCACGACTATCGGTATCGTGTCACGACTATCGGTATCGTGTATCGACATCGGTATCGTTACAAAACTATCGGTATCTTGTCACGACTATCGGTATCGTGTCACGACTATCGGTATAGTGTCACGACTATCGGTATCGTGTCACGACTATCGGTATCGTGTTACGACTATCGGTATCGTGTCACGACTATCGGTATCGTGTCACGACTATCGGTATATTGCCACAACTATGGGTATCGTTACACGACTATCGGTATCGTGCCACGACAATCGGTATCGTGTCACAACTATCGGTATCGTGTCACGACTATCGGTATCGTGTCACGATTATCGGTATTGTGACACGACAATCGGTCGTTACACGACTATCGGTATCGTTACACAACTATCGGTATCTTGTCACGACTATCGGTATCGTGTCACAACTATCGGTATCGTGTCACGACTATCGGTATCGTGTCACGATTATCGGTATTGTGACACGACTATCGGTATCGTGTCACGACTATCGGTATCGTGACACAACTATCGGTATCTTGTCACGACTATCGGTATCGTGTCACGACTATCGGTATCGTGTCACGACTATCGGTATCGTGTATCGACATCGGTATCGTTACACAACTATCGGTATCTTGTCGCGACTATCGGTATCGTGTCACGACTATCGGTATAGTGTCACGACTATCGGAATCGTGTCACGACTATCGGTATCGTGTCACGACTATCGGTATCGTGTCACGCCTATCGGTATCGTGTCACGACTATCGGTATCGTGTCACGACTATCGGTATCGTGTCACGACTATCGGTATCGTGTCACGACTATCGGTATCGTGTCACGACTATCGGTATCGTGTATCGACATCGGTATCGTTACACAACTATCGGTATCTTGTCACGACTATCGGTATCGTGTCACGACTATCGGTATAGTGTCACGACTATCGGTATCGTGTCACGACTATCGGTATCGTGTCACGACTATCGGTATCGTGTCACGACTATCGGTATCGTGTCACGACTATCGGTATCGTGTCACGACTAGCGGTATATCGTGTCACGACTATCGGTATCGTGACACAACTATCGGTATCTTGTCACGACTATCGGTATCGTGTCACGACTATCGGTATCGTGTCACGACTATCGGTATCGTGTCACGACTATCGGTATCGTGTCACGACTATCGGTATCGTGTCACGACTATCGGTATCGTGTCACGACTATCGGTATCGTGTCACGACATCGGTATCGTTACACAACTATCGGTATCTTGTCACGACTATCGGTATCGTGTCACGACTATCGGTATAGTGTCACGACTCTCGGTATCTTGTCACGACTATCGGTATCGTGTCACGACTATCGGTATCGTGTCACAACTATCGGTATCGTGTATCGACATCGGTATCGTTACACAACTATCGGTATCTTGTCAAGACTATCGGTATCGTGTCACGACTATCGGTATCGTGTCACGACTATCGGTATCGTGTCACGACTATCGGTATCGTGTCACGACCATCGGTATCGTGTCACGACATCGGTATCGTTACACAACTATCGGTATCTTGTCACGATTATCGGTATCGTGTCACGACTATCGGTATAGTGTCACGACTCTCGGTATCGTGCCACGACTATCGGTATCGTGTCACGACTATCGGTATCGTGTCACAACTATCGGTATCGTGTATCGACATCGGTATCGTGTCACGACTATCGGTATCGTGTCACGACTATCGGTATCGTGTATCGACATCGGTATCGTTACACAACTATCGGTATCTTGTCACGACTATCGGTATCGTGTCACGACTATCGGTATAGTGTCACGACTATCGGTATCGTGTCACGACTATCGGTATCGTGTCACGACTATCGGTATCGTGTCACGACTATCGGTATCGTGTCACGACTATCGGTATCGTGTCACGACTATCGGTATCGTGTCACAACTATCGGTATCGTGTATCGACATCGGTATCGTTACACAACTATCGGTATCTTGTCAAGACTATCGGTATCGTGTCACGACTATCGGTATCGTGTCACGACTATCGGTATCGTGTCACGACTATCGGTATCGTGTCACGACCATCGGTATCGTGTCACGACATCGGTATCGTTACACAACTATCGGTATCTTGTCACGATTATCGGTATCGTGTCACGACTATCGGTATAGTGTCACGACTCTCGGTATCGTGCCACGACTATCGGTATCGTGTCACGACTATCGGTATCGTGTCACAACTATCGGTATCGTGTATCGACATCGGTATCGTTACACAACTATCGGTATCTTGTCACGACTATCGGTATCGTGTCACGACTATCGGTATAGTGTCACGACTATCGGTATCGTGTCACGACTATGGTATCGTGTCACGACTATCGGTATCGTGTCACGACTATCGGTATCTTGCCACAACTATCGGTATCGTTACACGACTATCGGTATCGTGCCACGACAATCGGTATCGTGTCACAACTATCGGTATCGTGTCACGACTATCGGTATCGTGTCACGATTATCGGTATTGTGACACGACAATCGGTATCGTTACACGACTATCGGTATCGTGTCACGACTATCGGTATCGTGTCACGAATTTTGGTATCGTGCCACGACAATCGGTATCGTGTCACAACTATCGGTATCGTGTATCGACATCGGTATCGTTACACAACTATCGGTATCTTGTCACGACTATCGGTATCGTGTCACGACTATCGGTATAGTGTCACGACTATCGGTATCGTGTCACGACTATCGGTATCGTGTCACGACTATCGGTATCGTGTCACGATTATCGGTATCGTGTCACGACTATCGGTATCGTGTCACGACTATCGGTATCGTGTCACGACTATCGGTATCGTGTCACGACTATCGGTATCGTGTATCGACATCGGTATCGTTACACAACTATCGGTATCGTGTCACGACTATCGGTATCTTGCCACAACTATCGGTATCGTTACAAGACTATCGGTATCGTGTCACGACTATCGGTATCGTGACACAACTATCGGTATCTTGTCACAACTATCGGAATCTTGTCACGACTATCGGTATTGTGACACGACAATCGGTATCGTGTTACGACTATCGGTGTCGTGTCACGACTATCGGTATCGTTACACAACTATCGGTATCTTGTCACGACTATCGGTATCGTGTCACGACCATCGGTATAGTGTCACGACTATCGGAATCGTGTCACGACTATCGGTATCGTGTCACGACTATCGGTATCGTGTCACGACTATCGGTATCGTGTCACGACTATCGGTATCGTGTCACGACTATCGGTATCGTGTTACGACTATCGGTATCGTGTCACGACTATCGGTATCGTGTCACGACTATCGGTATCTTGTCACGACTATCGGTATCGTGTCACGACTATCGGTATAGTGTCACGACTATCGGTATCGTGTCACGACTATCGGTATCGTGTCACGACTATCGGTATCGTGTCACGACTATCGGTATCGTGTAACGACTATCGGTATCTTGCCACAACTATCGGCATCGTTACACGACTATCGGTATCGTGTAACGACTATCGGTATCTTGCCACAACTATCGGTATCGTTACACGACTATCGGTATCGTGTCACGAATTTTGGTATCGTGCCACGACAATCGGTATCGTGTCACAACTATCGGTATCGTGTCACGACTATCGGTATCGTGTCACGATTATCGGTATTGTGACACGACAATCGGTATCGTTACACGACTATCGGTATCGTGTCACGACTATCGGTATCGTGTCACGACTATCGGTATCGTGTTACGACTATCGGTATCGTGTCACGACTATCGGTATCGTGTCACGACTATCGGTATCTTGCCACAACACTCGGTATCGTTACACGACTATCGGTATCGTGTCACGAATTTTGGTATCGTGCCACGACAATCGGTATCGTGTCACAACTATCGGTATCGTGTATCGTGTCACGACTTTTGAAATTTGTGAAATTTTTGAAATTTTTAAAATTTAGGCACTTATTTTTTATTTGCATGCAACATGCAACATGCAAACATGCAAACATGCAACATCCAACATGCAACATGCATCAAGCAAAATGCAACATGCAACAAGCAAAATGCAACATGCAACATGTTGCATGCAAAATCCAACATGTTGCATGCAACATGCAACATGCAACATGCAACATGCAACATGCAACATGCAACATGCAACATGCAACATGCAACATGCAACTGCAACATGCAATATGTTGCACGCAATAGCCAATATGCAATATGCAACATGCAACATGTTGCACGCAATAGCCAATATGCAATATGCAACATGCAACATGCAACACGCAACATGCAACATGCAACATGCAACATGTTGCATGCAACATGCAACATGCAACATGCAACATGTTGCATGCAACATGCAACATGCAACATGCAACAGGCAACATGCAACATGCAAAATAACGCATGCAACATGCAAAATGTCCCATGCAATATTCAACAAAATGTCGCATGCAACAAAATCTTGCATGCAACGTGCAACATGTCGCATGCAACATGCAAAATGTCGCATACAACATGCAAAATACCGCATGCAACATGCAAAATGTCACATGCAACATGCAAAATGTCGCATGCAACATGTCGCCTGCAACATGCAAAATGTTGCATGCAACCTGCAAAATGTCGCATGCAACATGCAAAATGTTGCATGCAACATGCAAAATGTCGCATGCAACATGCAAAATGTCGCATGCAATATTCAACAAAATGTCGCATGCAACAAAATCTTGCATGCAACGTGCAACATGTCGCATGCAACATGCAAAATGTCGCATGCAACCTGCAAAATGTCGAATGCAACATGCAAAATGTCGCATGCAACATGCAAAATGTCACATGCAACATGCAAAATGTTGCATGCAACCTGCAAAATGTCGCATGCAATATGCAAAATGTTGCATGCAACATGCAAAATGTCGCATGCAACATGCAAAATGTCGCATGCAACATGCAAAATGTTGCATGCAATATGCAACAAAATGTTGCATGCAATATGCAAAAAAATGTCGCATGCATCATGCAAAATGTCGCATGCAATATTTAACAAAATGTCGCATGCAATATTCAATAAAATGTCGCATGCAATATGCAACAAAATGTCGCATGCAATATTTAACAAAATGTCGCATGCAACATGCAAAATATTGCATGCAACATGTAAAATGTCGCATGCAACAGGCAAAATGTCACATGCAACATGCAAAATGTCGCATGCAACATGCAAAATATCGCATGCAACATGCAAAATGTCAAATGCAACATGCAAAATGTCGCATGCAACATGCAAAATGTCGCTTGCAATATTTAACAAAATGTCGCATGCAATATTCAACAAAATGTCGCATGCAATATGCAACAAAATGTCGCATGCAATATTCAACAAAATGTCGCATGCAATATGCAACAAAATGTCGCTTGCAATATTTAACAAAATGTCGCATGCAATATTCAACAAAATGTCGCATGCAATATGCAACAACATGTCGCATGCAATATTCAACAAAATATCGCATGCAACGTGAAAAATGTCGCATGCAACATGCAAAATGTTGCATGCAACATGCAAAATATCGCATGCAACATGCAAAATGTCGCATGCAACATGCAAAATATCGCATGCAACATGCAAAATGTCAAATGCAACATGCAAAATGTCGCATGCAACATGCAAAATGTCGCTTGCAATATTTAACAAAATGTCGCATGCAATATTCAACAAAATGTCGCATGCAATATGCAACAAAATGTCGCATGCAATATTCAACAAAATGTCGCATGCAACATGCAACAAAATGTCGCATGCAATATTCAACAAAATGTCGCATACAACATGCAAAATGTCGCATGCAAAATGTCTCATGCAATACATGAAACATGCAACATGCAACATGTTGCAATATATGCAACATGCAACATGCAGCATGCAACATGCAACATACAACATACAACATGCAAAATGTTGCATGCAACCTGCAAAATATCGCATGCAACATGCAAAATGTCGCATGCAATATTCAACAAAATATCGCATGCAATATTCAACAAAATATCGCATGCAACGTGCAACATGTCGCATGCAACATGCACAATGTTGCATGCAACATGCAAAATATCGCATGCAACATGCAAAATGTCGCATGCAACATGCAAAATATCGCATGCAACATGCAAAATGTCACATGCAACATGCAAAATGTCGCATGCAACATGCAAAATGTCGCTTGCAATATTTAACAAAATGTCGCATGCAATATTCAACAAAATGTCGCATGCAATATGCAACAAAATGTCGCATGCAATATTCAACAGTCGTGTAACGATACCGATAGTTGTGGCAAGATACCGATAGTCGTGACACGATACCGATAGTCGTGACAAGATACCGATAGTTGTGTCACGATACCGATAGTCGTGACACGATACCGATAGTCGTGACACGATACCGATAGTCGTGACACGATACCGATAGTCGTGTAACGATACCGAAAGTCGTGACACGATACTGATAGTGGTGACACGATACCGATAGTCGTGACACGATACCGATGGTCGTGACACGATACCGATAGTCGTGACAAGATACCGATAGTCGTGACACGATACCGATGTCGTGACACGATACCGATAGTCGTGTCATGATGGCGATAGTCGGGACACGAAACCGACAGTCGTCACACGATACCGATAGTCGTGTAACGATACCGATAGTTGTGGCAAGATACCGATAGTCGTGACACGATACCGATAGTCGTGACACGATACCGATAGTCGTGACACGATACCGATAGTCGTGACACGATACCGATAGTCGTGTAACGATACCGATAGTTGTGGCAAGATACCGATAGTCGTGACACGATACCGATAGTCGTGACACGATACCGATAGTCCTGCCACGATACCGAAAGTTGTGACACCATATCGATAGTCGTGACACGATACCGATAGTCGTGACAAGATACCGATAGTTGTGTCACGATACCGATAGTCGTGACACGATACCGATAGTCGTGACACGATACGGATAGTCGTGACACGATACCGATAGTCGTGACACGATACCGATAGTCGTGTAACGATACCGATAGTCGTGACACGATACCGATAGTCGTGACACGATACCGATAGTCGTGACACGATACCGATAGTCGTGACACGATACCGATAGTCGTGACAAGATACCGATAGTCGTGACACGATACCGATGTCGTGACACGATACCGATAGTCGTGTCACGATGGCGATAGTCGGGACACGAAACCGATAGTCGTCACACGATACCGATAGTCGTGTAACGATACCGATAGTTGTGGCAAGATACCGATAGTCGTGACACGATACCGATAGTCGTGACAAGATACCGATAGTTGTGTCACGATACCGATAGTCGTGACACGATACCGATAGTCGTGACACGATACCGATAGTCGTGACACGATACCGATAGTCGTGACACGATACCGATAGTCGTGACACGATACCGATAGTCGTGTCACGATACCGATAGTCGTGACACGAAACCGATAGTCGTCACACGATACCGATAGTCGTGTAACGATACCGATAGTTGTGGCAAGATACCGATAGTCGTGACACGATACCGATAGTCGTGACAAGATACCGATAGTTGTGTCACGATACCGATAGTCGTGACACGATACCGATAGTCGTGACACGATACCGATAGTCGTGACACGATACCGATAGTCGTGACACGATACCGATAGTCGTGTAACGATACCGATAGTCGTGACACGATACCGATAGTGGTGACACGAGACCGATAGTCGTGACACGATACCGATAGTCGTGACACGATACCGATAAGCGTGACAAGATACCGATAGTCGTGACACGATACCGATGTCGTGACACGATACCGATAGTCGTGTCACGATGGCGATAGTCGGGACACGAAACCGATAGTCGTCACACGATACCGATAGTCGTGTAACGATACCGATAGTCGTGACACGATACCGATAGTCGTGACACGATTCCGATAGTCGTGACACGATACCGATAGTCGTGACACGATACCGATAGTCGTGACAAGATACCGATAGTCGTGACACGATACCGATGTCGTGACACGATACCGATGTCGTGACACGATACCGATAGTCGTGTCACGACGGCGATAGTCGGGACACGAAACCGATAGTCGTCACACGATACCGATAGTCGTGTAACGATACCGATAGTCGTGACACGATACCGATAGTCGTGACACGATTCCGATAGTCGTGACACGATACCGATAGTCGTGACACGATACCGATAGTCGTGACAAGATACCGATAGTCGTGACACGATACCGATGTCGTGACACGATACCGATAGTCGTGTCACGACGGCGATAGTCGGGACACGAAACCGATAGTCGTGACACGATACCGATAGTCGTGACACGATACCGATAGTCGTGACACGATACCGATAGTCGTGACACGATACCGATAGTCGTGTAACGATACCGATAGTCGTGACACGATACCGATAGTGGTGACACGATACCGATAGTCGTGACACGATACCGATAGTCGTGACACGATACCGACGGTCGTGACACGATACCGATAGTCGTGACACGATACCGATAGTCGTGTAACGATACCGATAGTCGTGACACGATACCGATAGTGGTGACACGATACCGATAGTCGTGACACGATACCGATAGTCGTGACACGATACCGATAGTCGTGACAAGATACCGATAGTCGTGACACGATACCGATGTCGTGACACGATACCGATAGTCGTGACACGATACCGATAGTCGTGACACGATACCGATAGTCGTGACACGATACCGATAGTCGTGTAACGATACCGATAGTCGTGACACGATACCGATAGTGGTGACACGATACCGATAGTCATGACACGATACCGATAGTCGTGACACGATACCGATAGTCGTGACACGATACCGATGTCGTGACACGATACCGATAGTCGTGTCACGATGGCAATAGTCGGGACACGAAACCGATAGTCGTCACACGATACCGACAGTCGTGTAACGATATCGATAGTCGTGACACGATACCGATAGTCGTGACACGATACCGATAGTCGTGTAACGATACCGATAGTCGTGACACGATACCGATAGTGGTGACACGATACCGATAGTCGTGACACGATACCGATAGTCGTGACACGATACCGATAGTCGTGACACGATACCGATAGTCGTGACACGATACCGATAGTCGTGTAACGATACCGATAGTCGTGACACGATACCGATAGTGGTGACACGATACCGATAGTCGTGACACGATACCGATAGTCGTGTAACGATACCGATTGTCGTGACACGATACCGATAGTCCTGACACGATACCGATAGTCGTGACACGATACCGATAGTCGTGACACGATACCGATAGTGGTGACACGATACCGATAGTCGTGACACGATACCGATAGTCGTGTAACGATACCGATAGTCGTGACACGATACCGATAGTGGTGACACGATACCGATAGTCGTGACACGATACCGATAGTCGTGACACGATACCGATAGTCGTGACACGATACCGATTGTCGTGTAACGATACCGATTGTCGTGACACGATACCGATAGTCCTGACACGATACCGATAGTCGTGACACGATACCGATAGTCGTGTAACGATACCGATTGTCGTGACACGATATTTGAAATTTTTGAAATTTGCATGTTGCATGTTGTATATTGCATTGCATGTTGCATGTTGCATGTTGCATATTGCATGTTGCATGTTGATAGTCGTGACACTATACCGATAGTCGTGACACGATACCGATAGTCGTGACACGATACCGATAGTCGTGACACGATACCGATAGTCGTGACACGATACCGATAGTCGTGACACGGTACCGATAGTCGTGTAACGATACCGATAGTCGTGACACGATACCGATAGTGGTGACACGATACCGATAGTCGTGACACGATACCGATAGTCGTGTAACGATACCGATTGTCGTGACACGATACCGATAGTCCTGACACGATACCGATAGTCGTGACACGATACCGATAGTCGTGACACGATACCGATAGTCCTGACACGATACCGAAAGTTGTGACACCATATCGATAGTCGTGACACGATACCGATGGTCGTGACACGATACCGATAGTCGTGACAAGATACCGATAGTCGTGACACGATACCGATGTCGTGACACGATACAAGATTGTCGTGTCACAATACCGATAATCGTGACACGATACCGATGTTCGTGACACGATACCGATAGTCGTGACACGATACCGATAGTCGTGTAACGATACCGATAGTTGTGGCAAGATACCGATAGTCGTGACACGATACCGATAGTCCTGCCACGATACCGAAAGTTGTGACACCATATCGATAGTCGTGACACGATACCGATAGTCGTGACAAGATACCGATAGTTGTGTCACGATACCGATAGTCGTGACACGATACCGATAGTCGTGACACGATACCAATAGTCGTGACACGATACCGATAGTCGTGACACGATACCGATAGTCGTGACACGATACCGATAGTCGTGTAACGATACCGATAGTCGTGACACGATACCGATAGTCCTGACACGATACCGAAAGTTGTGACACCATATCGATAGTCGTGACACGATACCGATAGTCGTGACACGATACCGATAGTCGTGACACGATACCGATAGTCGTGTAACGATACCGATAGTCGTGACACGATACCGATAGTGGTGACACGATACCGATAGTCGTGACACGATACCGATGGTCGTGACACGATACCGATAGTCGTGACAAGATACCGATAGTCGTGACACGATACCGATGTCGTGACACGATACACGATTGTCGTGTCACAATACCGATAATCGTGACACGATACCGATAGTCGTGACACGATACCGATAGTCGTGACACGATACCGATAGTCGTGTAACGATACCGATAGTTGTGGCAAGATACCGATAGTCGTGACACGATACCGATAGTCGTGACACGATACCGATAGTCGTGACACAATACCGATAGTCGTGTAACGATACCGATAGTCGTGACACGATACCGATAGTGGTGACACGATACCGATAGTCGTGTCACGATACCGATGGTCGTGACACGATACCGATAGTCGTGACAAGATACCGATAGTCGTGACACGATACCGATGTCGTGACACGATACACGATTGTCGTGTCACAATACCGATAATCGTGACACGATACCGATAGTCGTGACACGATACCGATAGTCGTGACACGATACCGATAGTCGTGTAACGATACCGATAGTCGTGACACGATACCGATAGTGGTGACACGATACCGATAGTCGTGACACGATACCGATGGTCGTGACACGATACCGATAGTCGTGACAAGATACCGATAGTTGTGTCACGATACCGATAGTCGTGACACGATACCGATAGTCGTGACACGATACCGATAGTCGTGACACGATACCGATAGTCGTGACACGATACCGATAGTCGTGTAACGATACCGATAGTCGTGACACGATACCGATAGTCGTGACACGATACCGATAGTCGTGACACGATACCGATAGTCGTGACACGATACCGATAGTCGTGACAAGGTACCGATAGTCGTGACACGATACCGATGTCGTGACACGATACCGATAGTCGTGTCACGATGGCGATAGTCGGGACACGAAACCGATAGTCGTCACACGATACCGATAGTCGTGTAACGATACCGATAGTTGTGGCAAGATACCGATAGTCGTGTAACGATACCGATAGTCGTGACACGATACCGATAGTGGTGACACGATACCGATAGTCGTGACAAGATACCGATAGGCGTGACACGATACCGATAGTCGTGACACTATACCGATAGTCGTGACACGATACCGATAGTCGTGACACGATACCGATAGTCCTGACACGATACCGAAAGTTGTGACACCATATCGATAGTCGTGACACGATACCGATGGTCGTGACACGATACCGATAGTCGTGACAAGATACCGATAGTCGTGACACGATACCGATAGTCGTGTCACGATGGCGATAGTCGGGACACGAAACCGATAGTCGTCACACGATACCGATAGTCGTGTAACGATACCGATAGTTGTGGCAAGATACCGATAGTCGTGTAACGATACCGATAGTCGTGACACGATACCGATAGTGGTGACACGATACCGATAGTCGTGACACGATACCGATAGTCGTGTAACGATACCGATTGTCGTGACACGATACCGATAGTCCTGACACGATACCGATAGTCGTGACACGATACCGATAGTCGTGACACGATACCGATAGTCCTGACACGATACCGAAAGTTGTGACACCATATCGATAGTCGTGACACGATACCGATGGTCGTGACACGATACCGATAGTCGTGACAAGATACCGATAGTCGTGACACGATACCGATGTCGTGACACGATACACGATTGTCGTGTCACAATACCGATAATCGTGACACGATACCGATGGTCGTGACACGATACCGATAGTCGTGACACGATACCGATAGTCGTGTAACGATACCGATAGTTGTGGCAAGATACCGATAGTCGTGACACGATACCGATAGTCCTGCCACGATACCGAAAGTTGTGACACCATATCGATAGTCGTGACACGATACCGATAGTCGTGACAAGATACCGATAGTTGTGTCACGATACCGATAGTCGTGACACGATACCGATAGTCGTGACACGATACCGATAGTCGTGACACGATACCGATAGTCGTGACACGATACCGATAGTCGTGTAACGATACCGATAGTCGTGACACGATACCGATAGTCCTGACACGATACCGAAAGTTGTGACACCATATCGATAGTCGTGACACGATACCGATAGTCGTGACACGATACCGATAGTCGTGACACGATACCGATAGTCGTGTAACGATACCGATAGTCGTGACACGATACCGATAGTGGTGACACGATACCGATAGTCGTGACACGATACCGATGGTCGTGACACGATACCGATAGTCGTGACAAGATACCGATAGTCGTGACACGATACCGATGTCGTGACACGATACCGATAGTCGTGACACGATACCGATAGTCGTGTAACGATACCGATAGTTGTGGCAAGATACCGATAGTCGTGACACGATACCGATAGTCGTGACACGATACCGATAGTCGTGTAACGATACCGATAGTTGTGGCAAGATACCGATAGTCGTGTAACGATACCGATTGTCGTGACACGATACCGATAGTCCTGACACGATACCGATAGTCGTGACACGATACCGATAGTCGTGACACGATACCGATAGTGGTGACACGATACCGATAGTCGGGACACGATACCGATAGTCGTGTAACGATACCGATAGTCGTGACACGATACCGATAGTGGTGACACGATACCGATAGTCGTGACACGATACCGATAGTCGTGACACGATACCGATAGTCGTGACACGATACCGATAGTCGTGACACGATACCGATAGTCGTGACACGATACCGATTGTCGTGTAACGATACCGATTGTCGTGACACGATACCGATAGTCCTGACACGATACCGATAGTCGTGACACGATACCGATAGTCGTGTAACGATACCGATTGTCGTGACACGATATTTGAAATTTTTGAAATTTGCATGTTGCATGTTGTATATTGCATTGCATGTTGCATGTTGCATGTTGCATGTTGCATGTTGCATATTGCATGTTGCATGTTGATAGTCGTGACACTATACCGATAGTCGTGACACGATACCGATAGTCGTGACACGATACCGATAGTCGTGACACGATACCGTTAGTCGTGACACAATACCGATAGTCGTGACACGGTACCGATAGTCGTGACACGATACCGATAGTGGTGACACGATACCGATAGTCGTGACACGATACCGATAGTCGTGTAACGATACCGATTGTCGTGACACGATACCGATAGTCCTGACACGATACCGATAGTCGTGACACGATACCGATAGTCGTGACACGATACCGATAGTCCTGACACGATACCGAAAGTTGTGACACCATATCGATAGTCGTGACACGATACCGATGGTCGTGACACGATACCGATAGTCGTGACAAGATACCGATAGTCGTGACACGATACCGATGTCGTGACACGATACACGATTGTCGTGTCACAATACCGATAATCGTGACACGATACCGATGGTCGTGACACGATACCGATAGTCGTGACACGATACCGATAGTCGTGTAACGATACCGATAGTTGTGGCAAGATACCGATAGTCGTGACACGATACCGATAGTCCTGCCACGATACCGAAAGTTGTGACACCATATCGATAGTCGTGACACGATACCGATAGTCGTGACAAGATACCGATAGTTGTGTCACGATACCGATAGTCGTGACACGATACCGATAGTCGTGACACGATACCGATAGTCGTGACACGATACCGATAGTCGTGACACGATACCGATAGTCGTGACACGATACCGATAGTCGTGTAACGATACCGATAGTCGTGACACGATACCGATAGTCCTGACACGATACCGAAAGTTGTGACACCATATCGATAGTCGTGACACGATACCGATAGTCGTGACACGATACCGATAGTCGTGACACAATACCGATAGTCGTGTAACGATACCGATAGTCGTGACACGATACCGATAGTGGTGACACGATACCGATAGTCGTGACACGATACCGATAGTGGTGACACGATACCGATAGTCGTGACACGATACCGATGGTCGTGACACGATACCGATAGTCGTGACAAGATACCGATAGTTGTGTCACGATACCGATAGTCATGACACGATACCGATAGTCGTGACACGATACCGATAGTCGTGACACGATACCGATAGTCGTGACACGATACCGATAGTCGTGTAACGATACCGATAGTCGTGACACGATACCGATAGTCGTGACACGATACCGATAGTCGTGACACGATACCGATAGTCGTGACACGATACCGATAGTCGTGACAAGGTACCGATAGTCGTGACACGATACCGATGTCGTGACACGATACCGATAGTCGTGTCACGATGGCGATAGTCGGGACACGAAACCGATAGTCGTCACACGATACCGATAGTCGTGTAACGATACCGATAGTTGTGGCAAGATACCGATAGTCGTGTAACGATACCGATAGTCGTGACACGATACCGATAGTGGTGACACGATACCGATAGTCGTGACAAGATACCGATAGGCGTGACACGATACCGATAGTCGTGACACTATACCGATAGTCGTGAGACGATACCGATAGTCGTGACACGATACCGATAGTCCTGACACGATACCGAAAGTTGTGACACCATATCGATAGTCGTGACACGATACCGATGGTCGTGACACGATACCGATAGTCTTGACAAGATACCGATAGTCGTGACACGATACCGATAGTCGTGTCACGATGGCGATAGTCGGGACACGAAACCGATAGTCGTCACACGATACCGATAGTCGTGTAACGATACCGATAGTTGTGGCAAGATACCGATAGTCGTGTAACGATACCGATAGTCGTGACACGATACCGATAGTGGTGACACGATACCGATAGTCGTGACACGATACCGATAGTCGTGTAACGATACCGATTGTCGTGACACGATACCGATAGTCCTGACACGATACCGATAGTCGTGACACGATACCGATAGTCGTGACACGATACCGATAGTCCTGACACGATACCGAAAGTTGTGACACCATATCGATAGTCGTGACACGATACCGATGGTCGTGACACGATACCGATAGTCGTGACAAGATACCGATAGTCGTGACACGATACCGATGTCGTGACACGATACACGATTGTCGTGTCACAATACCGATAATCGTGACACGATACCGATGGTCGTGACACGATACCGATAGTCGTGACACGATACCGATAGTCGTGTAACGATACCGATAGTTGTGGCAAGATACCGATAGTCGTGACACGATACCGATAGTCCTGCCACGATACCGAAAGTTGTGACACCATATCGATAGTCGTGACACGATACCGATAGTCGTGACAAGATACCGATAGTTGTGTCACGATACCGATAGTCGTGACACGATACCGATAGTCGTGACACGATACCGATAGTCGTGACACGATACCGATAGTCGTGACACGATACCGATAGTCGTGACACGATACCGATAGTCGTGTAACGATACCGATAGTCGTGACACGATACCGATAGTCCTGACACGATACCGAAAGTTGTGACACCATATCGATAGTCGTGACACGATACCGATAGTCGTGACACGATACCGATAGTCGTGACACGATACCGATAGTCGTGTAACGATACCGATAGTCGTGACACGATACCGATAGTGGTGACACGATACCGATAGTCGTGACACGATACCGATGGTCGTGACACGATACCGATAGTCGTGATAAGATACCGATAGTCGTGACACGATACCGATGTCGTGACACGATACACGATTGTCGTGTCACAATACCGATAATCGTGACACGATACCGATAGTCGTGACACGATACCGATAGTCGTGACACGATACCGATAGTCGTGTAACGATACCGATAGTTGTGGCAAGATACCGATAGTCGTGACACGATACCGATAGTCGTGACACGATACCGATAGTCGTGTAACGATACCGATAGTTGTGGCAAGATACCGATAGTCGTGTAACGATACCGATTGTCGTGACACGATACCGATAGTCCTGACACGATACCGATAGTCGTGACACGATACCGATAGTCGTGACACGATACCGATAGTGGTGACACGATACCGATAGTCGGGACACGATACCGATAGTCGTGTAACGATACCGATAGTCGTGACACGATACCGATAGTGGTGACACGATACCGATAGTCGTGACACGATACCGATAGTCGTGACACGATACCGATAGTCGTGACACGATACCGATAGTCGTGACACGATACCGATAGTCGTGACACGATACCGATTGTCGTGTAACGATACCGATTGTCGTGACACGATACCGATAGTCCTGACACGATACCGATAGTCGTGACACGATACCGATAGTCGTGTAACGATACCGATTGTCGTGACACGATATTTGAAATTTTTGAAATTTGCATGTTGCATGTTGTATATTGCATTGCATGTTGCATGTTGCATGTTGCATATTGCATGTTGCATGTTGATAGTCGTGACACTATACCGATAGTCGTGACACGATACCGATAGTCGTGACACGATACCGATAGTCGTGACACGATACCGATAGTCGTGACACGATACCGATAGTCGTGACACGGTACCGATAGTCGTGTAACGATACCGATAGTCGTGACACGATACCGATAGTGGTGACACGATACCGATAGTCGTGACACGATACCGATAGTCGTGTAACGATACCGATTGTCGTGACACGATACCGATAGTCCTGACACGATACCGATAGTCGTGACACGATACCGATAGTCGTGACACGATACCGATAGTCCTGACACGATACCGAAAGTTGTGACACCATATCGATAGTCGTGACACGATACCGATGGTCGTGACACGATACCGATAGTCGTGACAAGATACCGATAGTCGTGACACGATACCGATGTCGTGACACGATACACGATTGTCGTGTCACAATACCGATAATCGTGACACGATACCGATGGTCGTGACACGATACCGATAGTCGTGACACGATACCGATAGTCGTGTAACGATACCGATAGTTGTGGCAAGATACCGATAGTCGTGACACGATACCGATAGTCCTGCCACGATACCGAAAGTTGTGACACCATATCGATAGTCGTGACACGATACCGATAGTCGTGACAAGATACCGATAGTTGTGTCACGATACCGATAGTCGTGACACGATACCGATAGTCGTGACACGATACCGATAGTCGTGACACGATACCGATAGTCGTGACACGATACCGATAGTCGTGACACGATACCGATAGTCGTGTAACGATACCGATAGTCGTGACACGATACCGATAGTCCTGACACGATACCGAAAGTTGTGACACCATATCGATAGTCGTGACACGATACCGATAGTCGTGACACGATACCGATAGTCGTGACACGATACCGATAGTCGTGTAACGATACCGATAGTCGTGACACGATACCGATAGTGGTGACACGATACCGATAGTCGTGACACGATACCGATGGTCGTGACACGATACCGATAGTCGTGACAAGATACCGATAGTCGTGACACGATACCGATGTCGTGACACGATACACGATTGTCGTGTCACAATACCGATAATCGTGACACGATACCGATAGTCGTGACACGATACCGATAGTCGTGACACGATACCGATAGTCGTGTAACGATACCGATAGTTGTGGCAAGATACCGATAGTCGTGACACGATACCGATAGTCGTGACACGATACCGATAGTCGTGACACAATACCGATAGTCGTGTAACGATACCGATAGTCGTGACACGATACCGATAGTGGTGACACGATACCGATAGTCGTGTCACGATACCGATGGTCGTGACACGATACCGATAGTCGTGACAAGATACCGATAGTCGTGACACGATACCGATGTCGTGACACGATACACGATTGTCGTGTCACAATACCGATAATCGTGACACGATACCGATAGTCGTGACACGATACCGATAGTCGTGACACGATACCGATAGTCGTGTAACGATACCGATAGTCGTGACACGATACCGATAGTGGTGACACGATACCGATAGTCGTGACACGATACCGATGGTCGTGACACGATACCGATAGTCGTGACAAGATACCGATAGTTGTGTCACGATACCGATAGTCGTGACACGATACCGATAGTCGTGACACGATACCGATAGTCGTGACACGATACCGATAGTCGTGACACGATACCGATAGTCGTGACACGATACCGATGTCGTGACACGATACCGATAGTCGTGTCACGATGGCGATAGTCGGGACACGAAACCGATAGTCGTCACACGATACCGATAGTCGTGTAACGATACCGATAGTTGTGGCAAGATACCGATAGTCGTGACACGATACCGATAGTCGTGTAACGATACCGATAGTCGTGACACGATACCGATAGTGGTGACACGATACCGATAGTCGTGACACGATACCGATGGTCGTGACACGATACCGATAGTCGTGACAAGATACCGATAGTTGTGTCACGATACCGATAGTCGTGACACGATACCGATAGTCGTGACACGATACCGATAGTCGTGACACGATACCGATAGTCGTGACACGATACCGATAGTCGTGACACGATACCGATAGTCGTGACACGATACCGATAGTCGTGACAAGGTACCGATAGTCGTGACACGATACCGATGTCGTGACACGATACCGATAGTCGTGTCACGATGGCGATAGTCGGGACACGAAACCGATAGTCGTCACACGATACCGATAGTCGTGTAACGATACCGATAGTTGTGGCAAGATACCGATAGTCGTGTAACGATACCGATAGTCGTGACACGATACCGATAGTGGTGACACGATACCGATAGTCGTGACACGATACCGATAGTCGTGACAAGATACCGATAGGCGTGACACGATACCGATAGTCGTGACACTATACCGATAGTCGTGACACGATACCGATAGTCGTGTAACGATACCGATAGTCGTGACACGATACCGATAGTGGTGACACGATACCGATAGTCGTGACACGATACCGATAGTCGTGACACGATACCGATAGGCGTGACACGATACCGATAGTCGTGACACTATACCGATAGTCGTGACACGATACCGATAGTCGTGACACGATACCGATAGTCGTGACACGATACCGATAGTCGTGACAAGATACCGATAGTTGTGTCACGATACCGATAGTCGTGACACGATACCGATAGTCGTGACACGATACCGATAGTCGTGACACGATACCGATAGTCGTGACACGATACCGATAGTCGTGTAACGATACCGATTGTCGTGACACGATACCGATAGTCCTGACACGATACCGATAGTCGTGACACGATACCGATAGTCCTGACACGATACCGAAAGTTGTGACACCATATCGATAGTCGTGACACGATACCGATAGTCGTGACAAGATACCGATAGTTGTGACACGATACCGATAGTCGTGACACGATACCGATAGTCGTGTAACGATACCGATAGTCGTGACACGATACCGATAGTCGTGACACGATACCGATAGTCGTGACACGATACCGATAGTCGTGACACGATACCGATAGTCGTGACACGATACCGATAGTCGTGACAAGATACCGATAGTCGTGACACGATACCGATGTCGTGACACGATACCGATAGTCGTGTCACGACGGCGATAGTCGGGACACGAAAACGATAGTCGTCACACGATACCGATAGTCGTGTAACGATACCGATAGTTGTGGCAAGATACCGATAGTCGTGACACGATACCGATAGTCGTGACAAGATACCGATAGTTGTGTCACGATACCGATAGTCGTGACACGATACCGATGTCGTGACACGATACCGATAGTCGTGTCATGATGGCGATAGTCGGGACACGAAACCGATAGTCGTCACACGATACCGATAGTCGTGTAACGATACCGATAGTTGTGGCAAGATACCGATAGTCGTGACACGATACCGATAGTCGTGACACGATACCGATAGTCGTGACACGATACCGATAGTCACGACACGATACCGATAGTTGTGACACGATACCGATAGTCATGACACGATACCGATAGTCGTGACACTATACCGATAGTCGTGACACGATACCGATAGTTGTGACACGTTACCGATAGTCGTGACACGATACCGATAGCCGTGACACGATACCGATAGTCGTGACAAGATACCGATAGTTGTGTAACGATACCGATTGTCGTGTCACAATACCCGTGACACGATACCGATAGTTGTGACACGATACCGATAGTCGTGACATGATACCGATAGCCGTGACACGATACCGATAGTCGTGACAAGATACCGATAGTTGTGTAACGATACCGATTGTCGTGTCACAATACCGATAATCGTGACACGATACCGATAGTCGTGACACGATACCGATAGTCGTGACACGATACCGATAGTCGTGTAACGATACCGATAGTTGTGGAAAGATACCGATAGTCGTGACACGATACCGATAGTCGTGACACGATACCGATAGTCCTGCCACGATACCGAAAGTTGTGACACCATATCGATAGTCGTGACACGATACCGATAGTCGTGACACGATACCGATAGTCGTGACACGATACCGATAGTCGTGACACGATACCGATAGTCGTGTAACGATACCGATAGTCGTGACACGATACCGATAGTCGTGACACGATACCGATAGTCGTGACACGATACCGATAGTCGTGACAAGATACCGATAGTCGTGACAAGATACCGATAGTCGTGACACGATACCGATGTCGTGACACGATACCGATAGTCGTGTCACGATGGCGATAGTCGGGACACGAAACCGATAGTCGTCACACGATACCGATAGTCGTGTAACGATACCGATAGTTGTGGCAAGATACCGATAGTCGTGACACGCTACCGATAGTCGTGACAAGATTCCGATAGTTGTGTCACGATACCGATAGTCGTGACACGATACCGATAGCCGTGACACGATACCGATAGTCGTGACAAGATACCGATAGTTGTGTAACGATACCGATTGTCGTGTCACAATACCAATAATCGTGACACGATACCGATAGTTGTGTAACGATACCGATAGTCGTGTAACGATACCGATAGTCGTGACACGATACCGATAGTGGTGACGCGATACCGATAGTCGTGACACGATACCGATAGTGGTGACACGATACCGATAGTCGTGACACGATACCGATAGTCGTGTAACGATACCGATAGTCGTGACACGATACCGATAGTGGTGACACGATACCGATAGTCGTGACACGATACCGATAGTCGTGACACGATACCGATAGTCGTGACAAGATACCGATAGTCGTGACACGATACCGATGTCGTGACACGATACCGATAGTCGTGTCACGATGGCGATAGTCGTGACACGATACCGATATTTGTGTCACGATGGCGATAGTCGGGACACGAAACCGATAGTCGTCACACGATACCGATAGTCGTGTAACGATACCGATAGTTGTGGCAAGATACCGATAGTCGTGACACGCTACCGATAGTCGTGACAAGATACCGATAGTTGTGTCACGATACCGATAGTCGTGACACGATACCGATAGTCGTGACACGATACCGATAGTCGTGACACGATACCGATAGTCGTGACACGATACCGATAGTCGTGTAACGATACCGATAGTCGTGACACGATACCGATAGTGGTGACACGATACCGATAGTCGTGACACGATACCGATAGTCGTGTAACGATACCGATAGTCGTGACACGATACCGATAGTGGTGACACGATACCGATAGTCGTGACACGATACCGATAGTCGTGACACGATACCGATAGTCGTGACAAGATACCGATAGTCGTGACACGATACCGATGTCGTGACACGATACCGATAGTCGTGTCACGATGGCGATAGTCGTGACACGATACCGATATTTGTGTCACGATGGCGATAGTCGGGACACGAAACCGATAGTCGTCACACGATACCGATAGTCGTGTAACGATACCGATAGTTGTGGCAAGATACCGATAGTCGTGACACGCTACCGATAGTCGTGACAAGATACCGATAGTTGTGTCACGATACCGATAGTCGTGACACGATACCGATAGTCGTGACACGATACCGATAGTCGTGACACGATACCGATAGTCGTGACACGATACCGATAGTCGTGTAACGATACCGATAGTCGTGACACGATACCGATAGTGGTGACACGATACCGATAGTCGTGACACGATACCGATAGTCGTGACACGATACCGATAGTTGTGACAAGATACCGATAGTCGTGACACGATACCGATGTCGTGACACGATACCGATAGTCGTGTCACGATGGCGATAGTCGGGACACGAAACCGATAGTCGTCACACGATACCGATAGTCGTGTAACGATACCGATAGTTGTGGCAAGATACCGATAGTCGTGACACGATACCGATAGTCGTTACACGATACCGATAGTCGTGACACGATACCGATAGTCATGACACGATACCGATAGTCATGACACGATACCGATAGTCGTGACACTATACCGATAGTCGTGACACGATACCGATAGTTGTGACACGATACCGATAGTCGTGACACGATACCGATAGCCGTGACACGATACCGATAGTCGTGACAAGATACCGATAGTTGTGTAACGATACCGATTGTCGTGTCACAATACCAATAATCGTGACACGATACCGATAGTTGTGACACGATACCGATAGTCGTGACATGATACCGATAGCCGTGACACGATACCGATAGTCGTGACAAGATACCGATAGTTGTGTAACGATACCGATTGTCGTGTCACAATACCGATAATCGTGACACGATACCGATAGTCGTGACACGATACCGATAGTCGTGACACGATACCGATAGTCGTGACACGATACCGATAGTCGTGACACGATACCGATAGTCGTGACACGATACCGATAGTCGTGACACGATACCGATAGTCGTGACACGATACCGATAGTCGTGACACGATACCGATAGTCGTGACACGATACCGATAGTCGTGACACGATACCGATGTCGTGACACGATACCGATGTCGTGACACGATACCGATAGTCGTGACAAGATACCGATAGTTGTGTAACGATACCGATAGTCGTGTAACGATACCGATAGTCGTGACACGATACCGATAGTGGTGACACGATACCGATAGTCGTGACACGATACCGATAGTCGTGACACGATACCGATAGTCGTGGCAAGATACCGATAGTCGTGACACGATACCGATGTCGTGACACGATACCGATAGTCGTGTCACGATGGCGATAGTCGGGACACGAAACCGATAGTCGTCACACGATACCGATAGTCTTGTAACGATACCGATAGTTGTGGCATGATACCGATAGTCGTGACACGATACCGATAGTCGTGACACGATACCGATAGTCGTGACACGATACCGATAGTCATGACACGATACCGATAGTTGTGTCACGATGGCGATAGTCGGGACACGAAACCGATAGTCGTCACACGATACCGATAGTCGTGTAACGATACCGATAGTTGTGGCAAGATACCGATAGTCGTGACACGCTACCGATAGTCGTGACAAGATACCGATAGTTGTGTCACGATACCGATAGTCGTGACACGATACCGATAGTCGTGACACGATACCGATAGTCGTGACACGATACCGATAGTCGTGACACGATACCGATAGTCGTGTAACGATACCGATAGTCGTGACACGATACCGATAGTGGTGACAGGATACCGATAGTCGTGACACGATACCGATAGTCGTGACACGATACCGATAGTTGATACCGATAGTCGTGACACGATACCGATGTCGTGACACGATACCGATAGTCGTGTCACGATGGCGATAGTCGGGACACGAAACCGATAGTCGTCACACGATACCGATAGTGGTGACACGATACCGATAGTCGTGACACGATACCGATAGTCGTGACACGATACCGATAGTTGTGACAAGATACCGATAGTCGTGACACGATACCGATGTCGTGACACGATACCGATAGTCGTGTCACGATGGCGATAGTCGGGACACGAAACCGATAGTCGTCACACGATACCGATAGTCGTGTAACGATACCGATAGTTGTGGCAAGATACCGATAGTCGTGACACGATACCGATAGTCGTTACACGATACCGATAGTCGTGACACGATACCGATAGTCATGACACGATACCGATAGTTGTGACACGATACCGATAGTCATGACACGATACCGATAGTCGTGACACGATACCGATAGTCGTGACACGATACCGATAGTTGTGACACGATACCGATAGTCGTGACACGATACCGATAGCCGTGACACGATACCGATAGTAGTGACAAGATACCGATAGTTGTGTAACGATACCGATTGTCGTGTCACAATACCAATAATCGTGACACGATACCGATAGTCGTGACAAGATACCGATAGTTGTGTAACGATACCGATTGTCGTGTCACAATACCGATAATCGTGACACGATACCGATAGTCGTGACACGATACCGATAGTCGTGACACGATACCGATAGTCGTGACACGATACCGATAGTCGTGACACGATACCGATAGTCGTGACACGATACCGATAGTCGTGACACGATACCGATAGTCGTGACACGATACCGATAGTCGTGTCACGATGGCGATAGTCGGGACACGATACCGATAGTCGTCACACGATACCGATAGTCGTGTAACGATACCGATAGTTGTGGAAAGATACCGATAGTCGTGACACGATACCGATAGTCGTGACACGATACCGATAGTTGTGACACGATACCGATAGTCGTGACACGATACCGATAGTCGTGACACGATACCGATAGTCGTGACACGATACCGATAGTTGTGACACGATACCGATAGTCGTGACATGATACCGATAGCCGTGGCACGATACCGAAAGTTGTGCCACCATATCGATACTCGTGACACGATACCGATAGTCGTGACAAGATACCGATAGTTGTGTCACGATACCGATAGTCGTGACACGATACCGATAGTCGTGACACGATACCGATAGTCGTGACAAGATACCGATAGCCGTGACACGATACCGATGTCGTGACACGATACCGATAGTTGTGTCATGATGGCGATAGTCGGGACACGAAACCGATAGTCGTCACACGATACCGATAGTCGTGTAACGATACCGATAGTTGTGGCAAGATACCGATAGTCGTGACACGATACCGATAGTCGTGACACGATACCGATAGTCATGACACGATACCGATAGTTGTGACACGATACCGATAGTCATGACACGATACCGATAGTCGTGACACTATACCGATGGTCGTGACACGATACCGATAGTTGTGACACGATACCGATAGTCGTGACACGATACCGATAGTCGTGACACGATACCGATAGTCGTGACAAGATACCGATAGTCGTGACACGATACCGATGTCGTGACACGATACCGATAGTCGTGTCACGATGGCGTTAGTCGGGACACGATACCGATAGTCGTCACACGATACCGATTGTCGTGGCACGATACCGAAATTCGTTAGTTGTGTAACGATACCGATTGTCGTGTCACAATACCGATAATCGTGACACGATACCGATAGTCGTGACACGATACCGATAGTTGTGACACCATATCGATAGTCGTGACACGATACCGATAGTCGTGACACGATACCGATAGTCGTGACACGATAATTTTTGAAATTTTTGAAATTTGCATGTTGCATGTTGTATATTGCATGTTGCATGTTGCATGTTGCATGTTGCATATTGCATGCTGCATGTTGCATGTTGCATGTTGCATGTTGCATGTTGATAGTCGTGACACTATACCGATAGTCGTGACACGATACCGATAGTGGTGACAAGATACCGATAGTCGTGACACGATACCGATAGTCGTGACAAGATACCGATAGTTGTGTCACGATACCGATAGTCGTGACACGATACCGATAGTCGTGACACGATACCGATAGTCGTGACACGATACCGATAGTCGTGACACGATACCGATAGTCGTGTAACGATACCGATTGTCGTGACACGATACCGATAGTCCTGACACGATACCGATAGTCGTGACACGATACCGATAGTCGTGACACGATACCGATAGTCGTGACAAGATACCGATAGTCGTGACACGATACCGATGTCGTGACACGATACCGATAGTCGTGTCACGACGGCGATAGTGGGGACACGAAACAGATAGTCGTCACACGATACCGATAGTCGTGCAACGATACCGATAGTTGTGGCAAGATACCGATAGTCGTGACACGATACCGATAGTCGTGACAAAATACCGATAGTTGTGGCAAGATACCGATAGTCGTGACACGATACCGATAGTCGTGACACGATACCGATAGTCATGACACGATACCGATAGTTGTGACACGATACCGATAGTCATGACACGATACCGATAGTCGTGACACTATACCGATAGTCGTGACACGATACCGATAGTTGTGAGACACTATACCGATAGTCGTGACACGATACCGATAGTGGTGACACGATACCGATAGTCGTGACACGATACCGATAGTCGTGACAAGATACCGATAGTTGTGTCACGATACCGATAGTCGTGACACGATACCGATAGTCGTGACACGATACCGATAGTCGTGACACGATACCGATAGTCGTGACACGATACCGATAGTCGTGTAACGATACCGATTGTCGAGACACGATACCGATAGTCCTGACACGATACCGATAGTCGTGACACGATACCGATAGTCGTGACACGATACCGATAGTCGTGACAAGATACCGATAGTCGTGACACGATACCGATGTCGTGACACGATACCGATAGTCATGACACGATACCGATAGTCGTGACACTATACCGATAGTCGTGACACGATACCGATAGTTGTGAGACACTATACCGATAGTCGTGACACGATACCGATAGTGGTGACACGATACCGATAGTCGTGACACGATACCGATAGTCGTGACAAGATACCGATAGTTGTGTCACGATACCGATAGTCGTGACACGATACCGATAGTCGTGACACGATACCGATAGTCGTGACACGATACCGATAGTCGTGACACGATACCGATAGTCGTGACACGATACCGATAGTCGTGACAAGATACCGATAGTCGTGACACGATACCGATAGTGGTGACACGATACCGATAGTCGTGACACGATACCGATAGTCGTGGCAAGATACCGATAGTCGTGACACGATACCGATGTCGTGACACGATACCGATAGTCGTGTCACGATGGCGATAGTCGGGACACGAAACCGATAGTCGTCACACGATACCGATAGTCGTGTAACGATACCGATAGTTGTGGCATGATACCGATAGTCGTGACACGATACCGATAGTCGTGACACGATACCGATAGTCGTGACACGATACCGATAGTCATGACACGATACCGATAGTTGTGTCACGATGGCGATAGTCGGGACACGAAACCGATAGTCGTCACACGATACCGATAGTCGTGTAACGATACCGATAGTTGTGGCAAGATACCGATAGTCGTGACACGCTACCGATAGTCGTGACAAGATACCGATAGTTGTGTCACGATACCGATAGTCGTGACACGATACCGATAGTCGTGACACGATACCGATAGTCGTGACACGATACCGATAGTCGTGACACGATACCGATAGTCGTGTAACGATACCGATAGTCGTGACACGATACCGATAGTGGTGACAGGATACCGATAGTCGTGACACGATACCGATAGTCGTGACACGATACCGATAGTTGATACCGATAGTCGTGACACGATACCGATGTCGTGACACGATACCGATAGTCGTGTCACGATGGCGATAGTCGGGACACGAAACCGATAGTCGTCACACGATACCGATAGTGGTGACACGATACCGATAGTCGTGACACGATACCGATAGTCGTGACACGATACCGATAGTTGTGACAAGATACCGATAGTCGTGACACGATACCGATGTCGTGACACGATACCGATAGTCGTGTCACGATGGCGATAGTCGGGACACGAAACCGATAGTCGTCACACGATACCGATAGTCGTGTAACGATACCGATAGTTGTGGCAAGATACCGATAGTCGTGACACGATACCGATAGTCGTTACACGATACCGATAGTCGTGACACGATACCGATAGTCATGACACGATACCGATAGTTGTGACACGATACCGATAGTCATGACACGATACCGATAGTCGTGACACGATACCGATAGTCGTGACACGATACCGATAGTTGTGACACGATACCGATAGTCGTGACACGATACCGATAGCCGTGACACGATACCGATAGTAGTGACAAGATACCGATAGTTGTGTAACGATACCGATTGTCGTGTCACAATACCAATAATCGTGACACGATACCGATAGTCGTGACAAGATACCGATAGTTGTGTAACGATACCGATTGTCGTGTCACAATACCGATAATCGTGACACGATACCGATAGTCGTGACACGATACCGATAGTCGTGACACGATACCGATAGTCGTGACACGATACCGATAGTCGTGACACGATACCGATAGTCGTGACACGATACCGATAGTCGTGACACGATACCGATAGTCGTGACACGATACCGATAGTCGTGTCACGATGGCGATAGTCGGGACACGATACCGATAGTCGTCACACGATACCGATAGTCGTGTAACGATACCGATAGTTGTGGAAAGATACCGATAGTCGTGACACGATACCGATAGTCGTGACACGATACCGATAGTTGTGACACGATACCGATAGTCGTGACACGATACCGATAGTCGTGACACGATACCGATAGTCGTGACACGATACCGATAGTTGTGACACGATACCGATAGTCGTGACATGATACCGATAGCCGTGGCACGATACCGAAAGTTGTGCCACCATATCGATACTCGTGACACGATACCGATAGTCGTGACAAGATACCGATAGTTGTGTCACGATACCGATAGTCGTGACACGATACCGATAGTCGTGACACGATACCGATAGTCGTGACAAGATACCGATAGCCGTGACACGATACCGATGTCGTGACACGATACCGATAGTTGTGTCATGATGGCGATAGTCGGGACACGAAACCGATAGTCGTCACACGATACCGATAGTCGTGTAACGATACCGATAGTTGTGGCAAGATACCGATAGTCGTGACACGATACCGATAGTCGTGACACGATACCGATAGTCATGACACGATACCGATAGTTGTGACACGATACCGATAGTCATGACACGATACCGATAGTCGTGACACTATACCGATGGTCGTGACACGATACCGATAGTTGTGACACGATACCGATAGTCGTGACACGATACCGATAGTCGTGACACGATACCGATAGTCGTGACAAGATACCGATAGTCGTGACACGATACCGATGTCGTGACACGATACCGATAGTCGTGTCACGATGGCGTTAGTCGGGACACGATACCGATAGTCGTCACACGATACCGATTGTCGTGGCACGATACCGAAATTCGTTAGTTGTGTAACGATACCGATTGTCGTGTCACAATACCGATAATCGTGACACGATACCGATAGTCGTGACACGATACCGATAGTTGTGACACCATATCGATAGTCGTGACACGATACCGATAGTCGTGACACGATACCGATAGTCGTGACACGATAATTTTTGAAATTTTTGAAATTTGCATGTTGCATGTTGTATATTGCATGTTGCATGTTGCATGTTGCATGTTGCATATTGCATGCTGCATGTTGCATGTTGCATGTTGCATGTTGCATGTTGATAGTCGTGACACTATACCGATAGTCGTGACACGATACCGATAGTGGTGACACGATACCGATAGTCGTGACACGATACCGATAGTCGTGACAAGATACCGATAGTTGTGTCACGATACCGATAGTCGTGACACGATACCGATAGTCGTGACACGATACCGATAGTCGTGACACGATACCGATAGTCGTGACACGATACCGATAGTCGTGTAACGATACCGATTGTCGTGACACGATACCGATAGTCCTGACACGATACCGATAGTCGTGACACGATACCGATAGTCGTGACACGATACCGATAGTCGTGACAAGATACCGATAGTCGTGACACGATACCGATGTCGTGACACGATACCGATAGTCGTGTCACGACGGCGATAGTGGGGACACGAAACAGATAGTCGTCACACGATACCGATAGTCGTGCAACGATACCGATAGTTGTGGCAAGATACCGATAGTCGTGACACGATACCGATAGTCGTGACAAAATACCGATAGTTGTGGCAAGATACCGATAGTCGTGACACGATACCGATAGTCGTGACACGATACCGATAGTCATGACACGATACCGATAGTTGTGACACGATACCGATAGTCATGACACGATACCGATAGTCGTGACACTATACCGATAGTCGTGACACGATACCGATAGTTGTGAGACACTATACCGATAGTCGTGACACGATACCGATAGTGGTGACACGATACCGATAGTCGTGACACGATACCGATAGTCGTGACAAGATACCGATAGTTGTGTCACGATACCGATAGTCGTGACACGATACCGATAGTCGTGACACGATACCGATAGTCGTGACACGATACCGATAGTCGTGACACGATACCGATAGTCGTGTAACGATACCGATTGTCGAGACACGATACCGATAGTCCTGACACGATACCGATAGTCGTGACACGATACCGATAGTCGTGACACGATACCGATAGTCGTGACAAGATACCGATAGTCGTGACACGATACCGATGTCGTGACACGATACCGATAGTCGTGTCACGACGGCGATAGTGGGGACACGAAACAGATAGTCGTCACACGATACCGATAGTCGTGCAACGATACCGATAGTTGTGGCAAGATACCGATAGTCGTGACACGATACCGATAGTCGTGACAAGATACCGATAGTTGTGTCACGATACCGATAGTCGTGACACGATACCGATAGTCGTGACACGATACCGATAGTCGTGACACGATACCGATAGTCGTGACAAGATACCGATAGTCGTGACACGATACCGATGTCGTGACACGATACCGATAGTCGGGACACGATACCGATAGTCGTGACACGATACCGATAGTGGTGACACGATACCGATAGTCGTGACACGATACCGATGGTCGTGACACGATACCGATAGTCGTGACACGATACCGATAGTCGTGACAAGATACCGATAGTTGTGGCAAGATACCGATAGTCGTGACACGATACCGATAGTCGTGACACGATACCGATAGTCGTGACACGATACCGATAGTCATGACACGATACCGATAGTTGTGACACGACACCGATAGTCATGAGACGATACCGATAGTCGTGACACTATACCGATAGTCGTGACACGGTACCGATAGTTGTGAGACACTATACCGATAGTCGTGACACGATACCGATAGTGGTGACACGATACCGATAGTCGTGACACGATACCGATAGTCGTGACAAGATACCGATAGTTGTGTCACGATACCGATATTCGTGACACGATACCGATAGTCGTGACACGATACCGATAGTCGTGACACGATACCGATAGTCGTGACACGATACCGATAGTCGTGACAAGATACCGATAGTCGTGACACGATACCGATGTCGTGACACGATACCGATAGTCGTGTCACGACGGCGATAGTGGGGACACGAAACAGATAGTCGTCACACGATACCGATAGTCGTGCAACGATACCGATAGTTGTGGCAAGATACCGATGGTCGTGACACGATACCGATAGTCGTGACAAGATACCGATAGTTGTGTCACGATACCGATAGTCGTGACACGATACCGATAGTCGTGACACGATACCGATAGTCGTGACACGATACCGATAGTCGTGTAACGATACCGATAGTCGTGACACGATACCGATAGTGGTGACACGATACCGATAGTCGTGACACGATACCGATGGTCGTGACACGATACCGATAGTCGTGACACGATACCGATAGTCGTGACAAGATACCGATAGTCGTGACACGATACCGATAGTCGGGACACGAAACCGATAGTCGTCACACGATACCGATAGTCGTGAAACGATACCGATAGTTGTGGCAAGATACCGATAGTTGTGACACGATACCGATAGTCATGACACGATTCCGATAGTCGTGACACTATTCCGATAGTCGTGACACGATACCGATAGTTGTGACACGATACCGATAGTCGTGACACGATACCGATAGTCGTGACACGATACCGATAGTCGTGACACGATACCGATAGTCATGACACGATACCGAAATTCGTTAGTTGTGTAACGATACCGATTGTCGTGTCACAATACCGATAATCGTGACACGATACCGATAGTCGTGACACGATACCGATAGTTGTGACACCATATCGATAGTCGTGACACGATACCGATAGTCGTGACACGATACCGATAGTCGTGACAAGATACCGATAGTCGTGACACGATACCGATAGTCGTGATACGATACCGATAGTCGTGACAAGATACCGATAGTCGTGACACGATACCGATGTCGTGACACGATACCGATAGTCGTGTCACGATGGCGTTAGTCGGGACACGATACCGATAGTCGTCACACGATACCGATTGTCGTGGCACGATACCGATAGTCGTGACACGATACCGATAGTCGTGACACGATACCGATAGTCGTGACACGATACCGATAGTCGTGACAAGATACCGATAGTTGTGTCACGATACCGATAGTCGTGACACGATACCGAAGTCGTCACACGATACCGATAGTTGTGACACGATACCGATAGTCGTGACATGATACCGATAGCCGTGACACGATACCGAAATTTGTGCCACCATATCGATAGTCGTGACACGATACCGATAGTCGTGACACGATACCGATAGTCGTGACACGATACCGATAGTCGTGACAAGATACCGATAGCCGTGACACGATACCGATGTCGTGACACGATACCGATAGTTGTGTCATGATGGCGAAAGTCGGGACACGAAACCGATAGTCGTCACACGATACCGATAGACGTGTAACGATACCGATAGTTGTGGCAAGATACCGATAGTCGTGACACGATACCGATAGTCGTGACACGATACCGATAGTCATGACACGATACCGATAGTTGTGACACGATACCGATAGTCATGACACGATACCGATAGTCGTGACACTATACCGATGGTCGTGACACGATACCGATAGTTGTGACACGATACCGATAGTCGTGACACGATACCGATAGTCGTGCCACGATACCGATAGTCGTGACAAGATACCGATAGTCGTGACACGATACCGATGTCGTGACACGATACCGATAGTCGTGTCACGATGGCGTTAGTCGGGAAACGATACCGATAGTCGTCACACGATACCGATTGTCGTGGCACGATACCGAAATTCGTTAGTTGTGTAACGATACCGATTGTCGTGTCACAATACCGATAATCGTGACACGATACCGATAGTCGTGACACGATACCGATAGTTGTGACACCATATCGATAGTCGTGACACGATACCGATAGTCGTGACACGATAATTTTTGAAATTTTTTAAATTTGCATGTTGCATGTTGTATATTGCATGTTGCATGTTGCATGTTGCATGTTGCATATTGCATGCTGCATGCTGCATGTTGCATGTTGCATGTTGCATGTTGCATGTTGCATGTTGATAGTCGTGACACTATACCGATAGTCGTGACACGATACCGATAGTGGTGACACGATACCGATAGTCGTGCATGTTGCATGTTGCATGTTGATAGTCGTGACACTATACCGATAGTCGTGACACGATACCGATAGTGGTGACACGATACCGATAGTCGTGACACGATACCGATAGTCGTGACAAGATACCGATAGTTGTGTCACGATACCGATAGTCGTGACACGATACCGATAGTCGTGACACGATACCGATAGTCGTGACACGATACCGATAGTCGTGACACGATACCGATAGTCGTGTAACGATACCGATTGTCGTGACACGATACCGATAGTCCTGACACGATACCGATAGTCGTGACACGATACCGATAGTCGTGACACGATACCGATAGTCGTGACAAGATACCGATAGTCGTGACACGATACCGATGTCGTGACACGATACCGATAGTCGTGTCACGACGGCGATAGTGGAGACACGAAACAGATAGTCGTCACACGATACCGATAGTCGTGCAACGATACCGATAGTTGTGGCAAGATACCGATAGTCGTGACACGATACCGATAGTCGTGACAAGATACCGATAGTTGTGTCACGATACCGATAGTCGTGACACGATACCGATAGTCGTGACACGATACCGATAGTCGTGACACGATACCGATAGTCGTGTAACGATACCGATAGTCGTGACACGATACCGATAGTGGTGACACGATACCGATAGTCGTGACACGATACCGATGGTCGTGACACGATACCGATAGTCGTGACACGATACCGATAGTCGTGACAAGATACCGATAGTCGTGACACGATACCGATAGTCGGGACACGATACAGATAGTCGTGTAACGTTACCGATAGTCGTGACACGATACCGATAGTGGTGACACGATACCGATAGTCGTGACACGATACCGATGGTCGTGACACGATACCGATAGTCGTGACACGATACCGATAGTCGTGACACGATACCGATAGTCGTGACACGATACCGATAGTCATGACACGATACCGAAATTCGTTAGTTGTGTAACGATACCGATTGTCGTGTCACAATACCGATAATCGTGACACGATACCGATAGTCGTGACACGATACCGATATTTGTGACACCATATCGATAGTCGTGACACGATACCGATAGTCGTGACACGATACCGATAGTCGTGACACGATACCGATAGTCGTGACAAGATACCGATAGTCGTGACACGATACCGATAGTCGGGACACGAAACCGATAGTCGTCACACGATACCGATAGTCGTGAAACGATACCGATAGTTGTGGCAAGATACCGATAGTTGTGACACGATACCGATAGTCGTGTAACGATACCGATTGTCGTGACACGATACCGATAGTCCTGACACGATACCGATAGTCGTGACACGATACCGATAGTCGTGACACGATACCGATAGTCGTGACACGATACCGATAGTCGTGACAAGATACCGATAGTCGTGACACGATTCCGATGTCGTGACACGATACCGATAGTCGTGTCACGACGGCGATAGTGGGGACACGAAACAGATAGTCGTCACACGATACCGATAGTCGTGCAACGATACCGATAGTTGTGGCAAGATACCGATAGTCGTGACACGATACCGATAGTCGTGACAAGATACCGATAGTTGTGTCACGATACCGATAGTCGTGACACGATACCGATAGTCGTGACACGATACCGATAGTCGTGACACGATACCGATAGTCGTGTAACGATACCGATAGTCGTGACACGATACCGATAGTGGTGACACGATACCGATAGTCGTGACACGATACCGATGGTCGTGACACGATACCGATAGTCGTGACACGATACCGATAGTCGTGACAAGATACCGATAGTCGTGACACGATACCGATAGTCGGGACACGATACCGATAGTCGTGTAACGATACCGATAGTCGTGACACGATACCGATAGTGGTGACACGATACCGATAGTCGTGACACGATACCGATGGTCGTGACACGATACCGATAGTCGTGACACGATACCGATAGTTGTGACACGATACCGATAGTCGTGACACGATACCGATAGTCGTGACACGATACCGATAGTCGTGACACGATACCGATAGTCATGACACGATACCGAAATTCGTTAGTTGTGTAACGATACCGATTGTCGTGTCACAATACCGATAATCGTGACACGATACCGATAGTCGTGACACTATACCGATATTTGTGACACCATATCGATAGTCGTGACACGATACCGATAGTCGTGACACGATACCGATAGTCGTGACACGATACCGATAGTCGTGACAAGATACCGATAGTCGTGACACGATACCGATAGTCGGGACACGAAACCGATAGTCGTCACACGATACCGATAGTCGTGAAACGATACCTATAGTTGTGGCAAGATACCGATAGTTGTGACACGATACCGATAGTCGTGTAACGATACCGATTGTCGTGACACGATACCGATAGTCCTGACACGATACCGATAGTCGTGACACGATACCGATAGTCGTGACACGATACCGATAGTGGTGACACGATACCGATAGTCGTGCATATTGCATGTTGCATGTTGATAGTCGTGACACTATACCGATAGTCGTGACACGATACCGATAGTGGTGACACGATACCGATAGTCGTGACACGATACCGATAGTCGTGACAAGATACCGATAGTTGTGTCACGATACCGATAGTCGTGACACGATACCGATAGTCGTGACACGATACCGATAGTCGTGACACGATACCGATAGTCGTGACACGATACCGATAGTCGTGTAACGATACCGATTGTCGTGACACGATACCGATAGTCCTGACACGATACCGATAGTCGTGACACGATACCGATAGTCGTGACACGATACCGATAGTCGTGACAAGATACCGATAGTCATGACACGATACCGATGTCGTGACACGATACCGATAGTCGTGTCACGACGGCGATAGTGGGGACACGAAACAGATAGTCGTCACACGATACCGATAGTCGTGCAACGATACCGATAGTTGTGGCAAGATACCGATAGTCGTGACACGAAACCGATAGTCGTGACAAGATACCGATAGTTGTGTCACGATACCGATAGTCGTGACACGATACCGATAGTCGTGACACGATACCGATAGTCGTGACACGATACCGATAGTCGTGTAACGATACCGATAGTCGTGACACGATACCGATAGTGGTGACACGATACCGATAGTCGTGACACGATACCGATGGTCGTGACACGATACCGATAGTCGTGACACGATACCGATAGTCGTGACAAGATACCGATAGTCGTGACACGATACCGATAGTCGGGACACGAAACCGATAGTCGTCACACGATACCGATAGTCGTGAAACGATACCGATAGTTGTGGCAGAATACCGATAGTTGTGACACGATACCGATAGTCATGACACGATACCGATAGTCGTGACACTATACCGATAGTCGTGACACGATACCGATAGTTGTGACACGATACCGATAGTCGTGACACGATACCGATAGTCGTGACACGATACCGATAGTCGTGACACGATACCGATAGTCATGACACGATACCGAAATTCGTTAGTTGTGTAACGATACCGATTGTCGTGTCACAATACCGATAATCGTGACACGATACCGATAGTCGTGACACGATACCGATAGTCGTGAGAAGATACCGATAGTCGTGACACGATACCGATAGTCGTGACAAGATACCGATAGTCGTGACACGATACCGATGTCGTGACACGATACCGATAGTCGTGTCACGATGGCGTTAGTCGGGACACGATACCGATAGTCGTCACACAATACCGATTGTCGTGGCACGATACCGATAGTCGTGACACGATACCGATAGTCGTGACACGATACCGATAGTCGTGACACGATACCAATAGTCGTGACAAGATACCGATAGTTGTGTCACGATACCGATAGTCGTGACACGATACCGATAGTCGTCACACGATACCGATTGTCGTGGCACGATACCGAAATTTGTTAGTTGTGTAACGATACCGATTGTCGTGTCACAATACCGATAATCGGGACACGATACCGATAGTCGTGACACGATACCGATAGTTGTGACACCATATCGATAGTCGTGACACGATACCGATAGTCGTGACACGATACCGATAGTCGTGACACGATACCGATAGTCGTGACACGATACCGATAGTCGTGACACGATACCGATAGTCGTGACAAAATACCGATAGTTGTGTCACGATACCGATAGTCGTGACACGATACCGATAGTCGTGACACGATACCGATAGTCGTGACACGATACCGATAGTCGTCACACGATACCGATAGTCGTGTAACGATACCGATAGTTGTGGCAAGATACCGATAGTCGTGACACGATACCGATAGTCGTGACACGATACCGATAGTCGTGACACGATACCGATAGTCGTGACAAGATACCGATAGTTGTGTCACGATACCGATAGTCGTGACACGATACCGATAGTCGTGACACGATACCGATAGTCGTGACACGATACCGATAGTCGTGTAACGATACCGATTGTCGTGACACGATTCCGATAGTCCTGACACGATACCGATAGTCGTGACACGATACCGATAGTCGTGACACGATACCGATAGTTGTGGCAAGATACCGATAGTTGTGTCACGATACCGATAGTCGTGACACGATACCGATAGTCGTATAACGATACCGATTGTCGTGACACGATACCGATAGTCGTGACACGATACCGATAGTCGTGACAGGATACCGATAGTCGTGACACGATACCGATAGTCGTGACAAGATACCGATAGTCTTGACACGATACCGATGTCGTGACACGATACCGATAGTCGTGTCACGATGGCGTTAGTCGGGACACGATACCGATAGTCGTCACACGATACCGATTGTCGTGGCACGATACCGAAATTCGTTAGTTGTGTAACGATACCGATTGTCGTGTCACAATACCGATAATCGTGACACGATACCGATAGTCGTGACACGATACCGATAGTTGTAACACCATATCGATAGTCGTGACACGATACCGATAGTCGTGACACGATACCGATGGTCGTGACACGATAATTTTTGAGATTTTTGAAATTTGCATGTTGCATGTTGTATATTGCATGTTGCATGTTGCATGTTGCATGTTGCATGTTGCATGTTGCATGTTGCATGTTGCATGTTGCATGTTGCATGTTGCATGTTGCATGTTGCATGTTGCATGTTGCATGTTGCATGTTGCATGTTGCATATTGCATGTTGATAGTCGTGACACTATACCGATAGTCGTGACACGATACCGATAGTCGTGACACGATACCGATAGTCGTGACAAGATACCGATAGTTGTGTCACGATACCGATAGTCGTGACACGATACCGATAGTCGTGACACGATACCGATAGTCGTGACACGATACCGATAGTCGTGTAACGATACCGATTGTCGTGACACGATACCGATAGTCCTGACACGATACCGATAGTGGTGACACGATACCGATAGTCCTGACACGATACCGAAAGTTGTGACACCATATCGATAGTCGTGACACGATACCGATAGTCGTGACAAGATACCGATAGTTGTGTCACGATACCGATAGTCGTGACACGATACCGATAGTCGTGACACGATACCGATAGTCGTGACACGATACCGATAGTCGTGACACGATACCGATAGTCGTGACAAGATACCGATAGTCGTGACACGATACCGATGGTCGTGACACGATAATTTTTGAGATTTTTGAAATTTGCATGTTGCATGTTGTATATTGCATGTTGCATGTTGCATGTTGCATGTTGCATGTTGCATGTTGCATGTTGCATGTTGCATGTTGCATGTTGCATGTTGCATGTTGCATGTTGCATGTTGCATGTTGCATGTTGCATATTGCATGTTGATAGTCGTGACACTATACCGATAGTCGTGACACGATACCGATAGTCGTGACACGATACCGATAGTCGTGACACGATACCGATAGTCATGACACGATACCGATAGTTGTGACACGATACCGATAGTCATGACACGATACCGATAGTTGTGTAACGATACCGATTGTCGTGTCACAATACCGATAATCGTGACACGATACCGATAGTTGTGACACGATACCGATAGTCGTGACATGATATCGATAGCCGTGACACGATACCGATAGTCGTGACAAGATACCGGTAGTTGTGTAACGATACCGATTGTCGTGTCACAATACCGATAATCCTGACACGATACCGATAGTCGTGACACGATACCGATAGTCGTGTAACGATACCGATAGTTGTGGCAAGATACCGATAGTCGTGACACGATACCGATAGTCGTGACACGATACCGATAGTCCTGCCACGATACCGATAGTCGTGACACGATACCGATAGTCGTGTAACGGTACCGATAGTCGTGACACGATACCGATAGTCGTGACACGATACCGATAGTCGTGACACGATACCTATAGTCGTGACAAGATACCGATAGTCGTGACACGATACCGATGTCGTGACACGATACCGATAGTCGTGTCACGATGGCGATAGTCGGGACACGAAACCGATAGTCGTCACACGATACCGATAGTCGTGTAACGATACCGATAGTTGTGGCAAGATACCGATAGTCGTGACACGATACCGATAGTCGTGAGAAGATACCGATAGTTGTGTCACGATACCGATAGTCGTGACACGATACCGATAGTCGTGACACGATACCGATAGTCGTGACATGATACCGATCGCCGTGACACGATACCGAAAGTTGTGCCACCATATCGATAGTCGTGACACGATACCGATAGTCGTGACAAGATACCGATAGTTGTGTCACGATACCGATAGTCGTGACACGATACCGATAGTCGTGACACGATACCGATAGTCGTGACAAGATACCGATAGTCGTGTCACGATGGCGATAGTCGGGACACGAAACCGATAGTCGTCACACGATACCGATAGTCGTGTAACGATACCGATAGTTGTGGCAAGATACCGATAGTCGTGACACGATACCGATAGTCGTGACACGATACCGATAGTTGTGACACGATACCGATAGTCATGACACGATACCGATAGTTGTGACACGATACCGATAGTCGTGACATTATACCGATAGTCGTGACACGATACCGATAGTTGTGATACGATACCGATAGTCGTGACACGATACCGATAGCCGTGACACGATACCGATAGTCGTGACAAGATACCGATAGTTGTGTAACGATACCGATTGTCGTGTCACAATACCAATAATCGTGACACGATACCGATAGTTATGACACGATACCGATAGTCGTGACATGATACCGATAGCCGTGACACGATACCGATAGTCGTGACAAGATACCGATAGTTGTGTAACGATACCGATTGTCGTGTCACAATACCGATAATCGTGACACGATACCGATAGTCGTGACACGATACCGATAGTCGTGACACGATACCGATACTCGTGACACGATACCGATAGTCGTGACACGATACCGATAGTCGTGACACGATACCGATGTCGTGACACGATACCGATGTCGTGACACGATACCGATAGTCGTGTCACGATGGCGATAGTCGGGACACGATACCGATAGTCGTCACACGATACCGATAGTCGTGTAACGATACCGATAGTTGTGGCAAGATACCGATAGTCGTGACACGCTACCGATAGTCGTGACACGATACCGATAGTTGTGACACGATACCGATAGTCGTGACACTATACCGATAGTCGTGACACGATACCGATAGTCGTGACACGATACCGATAGTTGTGACACGATACCGATAGTCGTGACATGATACCGATAGCCGTGACACGATACCGAAAGTTGTGCCACCATATCGATAGTCGTGACACGATACCGATAGTCGTGACAATATACCGATAGTTGTGTCACGATACCGATAGTCGTGACACGATACCGATAGTCGTGACACGATACCGATAGTCGTGACACGATACCGATAGTCGTGTCACGATGGCGATAGTCGGGACACGATACCGATAGTCGTCACACGATACCGATAGTCGTGTAACGATACCGATAGTTGTGGCAAGATACCGATAGTCGTGACACGATACCGATAGTCGTGACACGATACCGATAGTTGTGACACGATACCGATAGTCGTGACACGATACCGATAGTCGTGACACGATACCGATAGTCGTGACAAGATACCGATAGTTGTGTAACGATACCGATAGTCGTGTAACGATACCGATAGTCGTGACACGATACCGATAGTGGTGACACGATACCGATAGTCGTGACACGATACCGATAGTCGTGACACGATACCGATAGTCGTGACAAGATACCGATAGTCGTGACACGATACCGATGTCGTGACACGATACCGATAGTCGTGTCACGATGGCGATAGTCGGGACACGAAACCGATAGTCGTCACACGATACCGATAGTCGTGTAACGATACCTATAGTTGTGGCAAGATACCGATAGTCGTGACACGATACCGATAGTCGTGACACGATACCGATAGTCGTGACACGATACCGATAGTCATGACACGATACCGATAATTGTGACACGATACCGATAGTCATGACACGATACCGATAGTCGTGACACTATACCAGTAGTCGTGACACGATACCGATAGTTGTGACACGATACCGATAGTCGTGACACGATACCGATAGCCGTGACACGATACCGATAGTCGTGACAAGATACCGATAGTTGTGTAACGATACCGATTGTCGTGTCACAATACCAATAATCGTGACACGATACCGATAGTTGTGACACGATACCGATAGTCGTGACACGATACCGATAGTCGTGACACGATACCGATAGTTGTGACACGATACCGATAGTCGTGACATGATACCGATAGCCGTGACACGATACCGAAAGTTGTGCCACCATATCGATAGTCGTGACACGATACCGATAGTCGTGACAAGATACCGATAGTTGTGTCACGATACCGATAGTCGTGACACGATACCGATAGTCGTGACACGATACCGATAGTCGTGTCACGATGGCGATAGTCGGGACACGATACCGATAGTCGTGACACGATACCGATAGTCGTGACACGATACCGATAGTCGTGACACGATACCGATAGTCGTGACAAGATACCGATAGTTGTGTAACGATACCGATAGTCGTGTAACGATACCGATAGTCGTGACACGATACCGATAGTGGTGACACGATACCGATAGTCGTGACACGATACCGATAGTCGTGACACGATACCGATAGTCGTGACAAGATACCGATAGTCGTGACACGATACCGATGTCGTGACACGATACCGATAGTCGTGTCACGATGGCGACACGAAACCGATAGTCGTCACACGATACCGATAGTCGTGTAACGATACCGATAGTTGTGGCAAGATACCGATAGTCGTGACACGATACCGATAGTCGTGACACGATACCGATAGTCGTGACACGATACCGATAGTCGTGACACTATACCAGTAGTCGTGACACGATACCGATAGTTGTGACACGATACCGATAGTCGTGACACTATACCAGTAGTCGTGACACGATACCGATAGTTGTGACACGATACCGATAGTCACGATAGCGATAGTCGTGACACGATACCGATAGTCGTGACACGATACCGATAGTCGTGACACGATACCGAAAGTTGTGACACGATACCGATAGTCGTGACATGATACCGATAGTCGTGACTCGATACCGATAGTCGTGACACGATACCGATAGTCGTGTCACGATGGCGTTAGTCGGGACACGATACCGATAGTCGTCACACGATACCGATTGTCGTGGCACGATACCGAAATTCGTTAGTTGTGTAACGATACCGATTGTCGTGTCACAATACCGATAATCGTGATACGATACCGATAGTCGTGACACGATACCGATAGTTGTGACACCATATCGATAGTCGTGACACGATACCGATAGTCGTGACACGATAATTTTTGAAATTTATGAAATTTGCATGTTGCATGTTGTATATTGCATGTTGCATGTTGCATGTTGCATATTGCATGTTGCATGTTGCATGTTGCATGTTGCATGTTGCATGTTGCATGTTGCATGTTGCATGTTGCATGTTGCACGTTGCATGTTGCATGTTGCATGTTGCATGTTGATACCGATAGTCGTGACACGATAATTTTTGAAATTTTTGAAATTTGCATGTTGCATGTTGTATATTGCATGTTGCATGTTGCATGTTGCATGTTGCATATTGCATGTTGCATGTTGCATGTTGCATGTTGCATGTTGCATGTTGCATGTTGCATGTTGCATGTTGCATGTTGATAGTCGTGACACTATACCGATAGTCGTGACACGATACCGATAGTCGTGACACGATACCGATAGCCGTGACACGATACCGATAGTCGTGACAAGATACCGATAGTTGTGTCACGATACCGATAGTCGTGACACGATACCGATAGTCGTGACACGATACCGATAGTCGTGACACGATACCGATAGTCGTGACACGATACCGATAGTCGTGTAACGATACCGATTGTCGTGACACGATACCGATAGTCCTGACACGATACCGATAGTCGTGACACGATACCGATAGTCGTGACACGATACCGATAGTCGTGACAAGATACCGATAGTCGTGACACGATACCGATGTCGTGACACGATACCGATAGTCGTGTCACGACGGCGATAGTGGGGACACGAAACCGATAGTCGTCACACGATACCGATAGTCGTGTAACGATACCGATAGTTGTGGCAAGATACCGATAGTCGTGACACGATACCGATAATCGTGACAAGATACCGATAGTTGTGTCACGATACCGATAGTCGTGACACGTTACCGATAGTCGTGACACGATACCGATAGTCGTGACACGATACCGATAGTCGTGTAACGATACCGATAGTCGTGACACGATACCGATAGTGGTGACACGATACCGATAGTCGTGACACGATGCCGATGGTCGTGACACGATACCGATAGTCGTGACAAGATACCGATAGTCGTGACACGATACCGATGTCGTGACACGATACCGATAGTCGGGACACGAAACCGATAGTCGTCACACGATACCGATAGTCGTGTAACGACACCCATAGTTGTGGCAAGATACCGATAGTTGTGTCACGATACCGATAGTCATGACACGATACCGATAGTCGTGACACTATACCGATAGTCGTGACACGATACCGATAGTTGTGACACGATACCGATAGTCGTGACACGATACCGATAGTCGTGACACGATACCGATAGTCGTGACACGATACCGATAGTCATGACACGATACCGATAGTCGTGACACGATACCGATAGTCGTGACACGATACCGATAGTCGTGACACGATACCGATAGTCGTGACACGATACCGATAGTCGTGACACGATACCGATAGTCATGACACGATACCGATAGTTGTGACACGATACCGATAGTCATGACACGATACCGATAGTCGTGACACTATACCGATAGTCGTGACACGATACCGATAGTCGTGTCACGATGGCGTTAGTCGGGACACGGTACCGATAGTCGTCACACGATACCGATTGTCGTGGCACGATACCGAAATTCGTTAGTTGTGTAACGATAGTCGTGACACGATACCGATAGTCGTGACACGATACCGATAGTCGTCACACGATACCGATAGTCGTGTAACGATACCGATAGTTGTGGCAAGATACCGATAGTCGTGACACGATACCGATAGTCGTGACACGATACCGATGGTCGTGTAACGATACCGATTGTCGTGACACGATACCGATAGTCCTGACACGATAAAGATAGTCGTGACACGATACCGATAGTCGTGACACGATACCGATAGTTGTGGCAAGATACCGATAGTTGTGTCACGATACCGATAGTCGTGACACGATACCGATAGTCGTGTAACGATACCGATTGTCGTGACACGATACCGATAGTCGTGACACGATACCGATAGTCGTGACACGATACCGATAGTCGTGAGACGATACCGATAGTCGTGACAAGATACCGATAGTCGTGAGACGATACCGATGTCGTGACACGATACCGATAGTCGTGTCACGATGGCGTTAGTCGGGACACGATACCAATAGTCGTCACACGATACCGATTGTCGTGGCACGATACCGAAATTCGTTAGTTGTGTAACGATACCGATTGTCGTGTCACAATACCGATAATCGTGACACGATACCGATAGTCGTGACACGATACGGATAGTTGTGACACCATATCGATAGTCGTGACACAATACCGATAGTCGTGACACGATACCGATAGCCGTGACACGATACCGATAGTCGTGACAAGATACCGATAGTTGTGTAACGATACCGATTGTCGTGTCACAATACCGATAATCGTGACACGATACCGATAGTCGTGACACGATACCGATAGTCGTGACACGATACCGATAGTCGTGACACGATACCGATAGTCGTGACACGATACCGATGTCGTGACACGATACCGATAGTCGTGTCACGATGGCGATAGTCGGGACACGATACCGATAGTCGTCACACGATACCGATAGTCGTGTAACGATACCGATAGTTGTGGCAAGATACCGATAGTCGTGACACGATACCGATAGTCGTGACACGATACCGATAGTCGTGACACGATACCGATAGTTGTGACACGATACCGATAGTCGTGACACGATACCGATAGTCGTGACACGATACCGATAGTCGTGACACGATACCGATAGTTGTGACACGATACCGATAGTCGTGACATGATACCGATAGCCGTGACACGATACCGAAAGTTGTGCCACCATATCGATAGTCGTGACACGATACCGATAGTCATGACAAGATACCGATAGTTGTGTCACGATACCGATAGTCGTGACACGATACCGATAGTCGTGACACGATACCGATAGTCGTGACACGATACCGATGGTCGTGACACGATACCGATGGTCGTGATAAGATACCGATAGCCGTGACACGATACCGATGTCGTGACACGATACCGATAGTCGTGTCATGATGGCGATAGTCGGGACACGAAACCGATAGTCGTCACTCGATACCGATAGTCGAGTAACGATACCGATAGTTGTGGCAAGATACCGATAGTCGTGACACGATACCGATAGTCGTGACACAATACCGATAGTAGTGACACGATACCGATAGTCATGACACGATACCAATAGTTGTGACACGATACCGATAGTCATGACACGATACCGATAGTCGTGACACTATACCGATAGTCGTGACACGATACCGATAGTTGTGACACGATACCGATAGTCGTGACACGATACCGATAGTCGTGACACGATACCGATAGTCGTGACAAGATACCGATAGTCGTGACACGATACCGATGTCGCGACACGATACCGATAGTCGTGTCACGATGGCGTTAGTCGGGACACGATACCGATAGTCGTGACACGATACCGATAGCCGTGACACGATACCGATAGTCGTGACAAGATACCGATAGTGGTGACACGATACCGATAGTCGTGACACGATACCGATGGTCGTGACACGATACCGATAGTCGTGACAAGATACCGATAGTGGTGACACGATACCGATAGTCGTGACACGATACCGATGGTCGTGACACGATACCGATAGTCGTGACAAGATACCGATAGTCGTGACACGATACCGATGTCGTGACACGATACCGATAGTCGTGTCATGATGGCGATAGTCCGGACACGATACCGATAGTCGTGTAACGATACCGATAGTTGTGGCAAGATACCGATAGTCGTGACACGATACCGATAGTCGTGACACGATACCGATAGTCGTGACAAGATACCGATAGTCGTGACACGATACCGATGTCGTGACACGATACCGATAGTCGTGTCACGATGGCGTTAGTCGGGACACGATACCGATAGTCGTCACACGATACCGATTGTCGTGGCACGATACCGAAATTCGTTAGTTGTGTAACGATACCGATTGTCGTGTCACAATACCGATAATCGTGATACGATACCGACAGTCGTGACACGATACCGATAGTTGTGACACCATATCGATAGTCGTGACACGATACCGATAGTCGTGACACGATAATTTTTGAAATTTTTGAAATTTGCATGTTGCATGTTGTATATTGCATGTTGCATGTTGCATGTTGCATATTGCATGTTGCATGTTGCATGTTGCATGTTGCATGTTGCATGTTGCATGTTGCATGTTGATACCGATAGTCGTGACACGATAATTTTTGAAATTTTTGAAATTTGCATGTTGCATGTTGTATATTGCATGTTGCATGTTGCATGTTGCATGTTGCATATTGCATGTTGCATGTTGCATGTTGCATGTTGCATGTTGCATGTTGCATGTTGCATGTTGCATGTTGCATGTTGATAGTCGTGACACTATACCGATAGTCGTGACACGATACCAATAGTCGTGACACGATACCGATAGCCGTGACACGATACCGATAGTCGTGACAAGATACCGATAGTTGTGTCACGATACCGATAGTCGTGACACGATACCGATAGTCGTGACACGATACCGATAGTCGTGACACGATACCGATAGTCGTGACACGATACCGATAGTCGTGTAACGATACCGATTGTCGTGACACGATACCGATAGTCCTGACACGATACCGATAGTCGTGACACGATACCGATAGTCGTGACACGATACCGATAGTCGTGACAAGATACCGATAGTCGTGACACGATACCGATGTCGTGACACGATACCGATAGTCGTGTCACGACGGCGATAGTGGGGACACGAAACCGATAGTCGTCACACGATACCGATAGTCGTGACAAGATACCGATAGTCGTGACACGATACCGATGGTCGTGACACGATACCGATAGTCGTGACAAGATACCGATAGTCGTGACACGATACCGATGTCGTGACACGATACCGATAGTCGGGACACGAAACCGATAGTCGTCACACGATACCGATAGTCGTGTAACGACACCCATAGTTGTGGCAAGATACCGATAGTTGTGACACGATACCGATAGTCATGACACGATACCGATAGTCGTGACACTATACCGATAGTCGTGACACGATACCGATAGTTGTGACACGATACCGATAGTCGTGACACGATACCGATAGTCGTGACACGATACCGATAGTCGTGACACGATACCGATAGTCATGACACGATACCGATAGTCGTGACACGATACCGATAGTCGTGACACGATACCGATAGTCGTGACACGATACCGATAGTCGTGACACGATACCGATAGTCGTGACACGATACCGATAGTCATGACACGATACCGATAGTTGTGACACGATACCGATAGTCATGACACGATACCGATAGTCGTGACACTATACCGATAGTCGTGACACGATACCGATAGTCGTGTCACGATGGCGTTAGTCGGGACACGGTACCGATAGTCGTCACACGATACCGATTGTCGTGGCACGATACCGAAATTCGTTAGTTGTGTAACGATAGTCGTGACACGATACCGATAGTCGTGACACGATACCGATAGTCGTCACACGATACCGATAGTCGTGTAACGATACCGATAGTCGTGTAACGATACCGATAGTTGTGGCAAGATACCGATAGTCGTGACACGATACCGATAGTTGTGACACGATACCGATAGTCGTGACACGATACCGATAGTCGTGACAAGATACCGATAGTTGTGTCACGATACCGATAGTCGTGACACGATACCGATAGTCGTGACACGATACCGATAGTCGTGACACGATACCGATGGTCGTGTAACGATACCGATTGTCGTGACACGATACCGATAGTCCTGACACGATACCGATAGTTGTGGCAAGATACCGATAGTTGTGTCACGATACCGATAGTCGTGACACGATACCGATAGTCGTGTAACGATACCGATTGTCGTGACACGATACCGATAGTCGTGACACGATACCGATAGTCGTGACACGATACCGATAGTCGTGACACGATACCGATAGTCGTGACAAGATACCGATAGTCGTGAGACGATACCGATGTCGTGACACGATACCGATAGTCGTGTCACGATGGCGTTAGTCGGGACACGATACCAATAGTCGTCACACGATACCGATTGTCGTGGCACGATACCGAAATTCGTTAGTTGTGTAACGATACCGATTGTCGTGTCACAATACCGATAATCGTGACACGATACCGATAGTCGTGACACGATACCGATAGTTGTGACACCATATCGATAGTCGTGACACAATACCGATAGTCGTGACACGATACCGATAGCCGTGACACGATACCGATAGTCGTGACAAGATACCGATAGTTGTGTAACGATACCGATTGTCGTGTCACAATACCGATAATCGTGACACGATACCGATAGTCGTGACACGATACCGATAGTCGTGACACGATACCGATAGTCGTGACACGATACCGATAGTCGTGACACGATACCGATAGTCGTGACACGATACCGATGTCGTGACACGATACCGATAGTCGTGTCACGATGGCGATAGTCGGGACACGATACCGATAGTCGTCACACGATACCGATAGTCGTGTAACGATACCGATAGTTGTGGCAAGATACCGATAGTCGTGACACGATACCGATAGTCGTGACACGATACCGATTGTCGTGACACGATACCGATAGTTGTGACACGATACCGATAGTCGTGACACGATACCGATAGTCGTGACACGATACCGATAGTCGTGACACGATACCGATAGTTGTGACACGATACCGATAGTCGTGACAAGATACCGATAGCCGTGACACGATACCGAAAGTTGTGCCACCATATCGATAGTCGTGACACGATACCGATAGTCATGACAAGATACCGATAGTTGTGTCACGATACCGATAGTCGTGACACGATACCGATAGTCGTGACACGATACCGATAGTCGTGACACGATACCGATGGTCGTGACACGATACCGATGGTCGTGACAAGATACCGATAGCCGTGACACGATACCGATGTCGTGACACGATACCGATAGTCGTGTCATGATGGTTATAGTCGGGACACGAAACCGATAGTCGTCACTCGATACCGATAGTCGAGTAACGATACCGATAGTCGTGACACGATACCGATAGTCGTGACACGATACCGATAGTAGTGACACGATACCGATAGTCATGACACGATACCGATAGTTGTGACACGATACCGATAGTCATGACACGATACCGATAGTCGTGACACTATACCGATAGTCGTGACACGATACCGATAGTTGTGACACGATACCGATAGTCGTGACACGATACCGATAGTCGTGACACGATACCGATAGTCGTGACAAGATACCGATAGTCGTGACACGATACCGATGTCGCGACACGATACCGATAGTCGTGTCACGATGGCGTTAGTCGGGACACGATACCGATAGTTGTGACACGATACCGATAGCCGTGACACGATACCGATAGTCGTGACAAGATACCGATAGTGGTGACACGATACCGATAGTCGTGACACGATACCGATGGTCGTGACACGATACCGATAGTCGTGACAAGATACCGATAGTCGTGACACGATACCGATGTCGTGACACGATACCGATAGTCGTGTCATGATGGCGATAGTCGGGACACGAAACCGATAGTCGTCACACGATACCGATAGTCGTGTAACGATACCGATAGTTGTGGCAAGATACCGATAGTCGTGACACGATACCGATATTCGTGACACGATACCGATAGTCATGACACGATACCGATAGTTGTGACACGATACCGATAGTCATGACACGATACCGATAGTCGTGACACTATACCGATAGTCGTGACACGATACCGATAGTTGTGACACGATACCGATAGTCGTGACACGATACCGATAGCCGTGACACGATACCGATAGTCGTGACACGATACCGATGTCGTGACACGATACCGATAGTCGTGTCATGATGGCGATAGTCGGGACACGAAACCGATAGTCGTCACACGATACCGATAGTCGTGTAACGATACCGATAGTTGTGACACGATACCGATAGTCGTGACACGATACCGATAGTCGTGTAACGATACCGATAGTCGTGACACGATACCGATAGTGGTGACACGATACCGATAGTCGTGACACGATACCGATGGTCGTGACAAGATACCGATAGTCGTGACAAGATACCGATAGTCGTGACACGATACCGATGTCGTGACACGATACCGATAGTCGTGACACGATACCGATGTCGTGACACGATACCGATAGTCGTGACACGATACCGATAGTCGTGACACGATACCGATAGTCGTGACACGATACCGATAGTCATGACACAATACCGATAGTTGTGACACGATACCGATGTCATGACACGATACCGATAGTCGTGACAAGATACCGATAGTTGTGTCACGATACCGATAGTCGTGACACGATACCGATAGTCGTGACACGATTACCGATAGTCGTGACACGATACCGATAGTCGTGACACGATACCGATAGTCGTGACACGATACCGATAGTCGTGTAACGATACCGATAGTCGTGTAACGATACCGATAGTCGTGACACGATACCGATAGTGGTGACACGATACCGATAGTCGTGACACGATACCGATAGTCGTGACACGATACCGATAGTCGTGACACGATACCGATAGTCGTGACACGATACCGATGTCGTGACACGATACCGATGTCGTGACACGATACCGATAGTCGTCACACGATACCGATAGTCGTGTAACGATACCGATAGTCGTGACACGATACCGATAGTCGTGACACGATACCGATAGTCGTGACACGATACCGATAGTCGTGACAAGATACCGATAGTCGTGACACGATACCGATGTCGTGACACGATACCGATAGTCGTGTCACGATGGCGTTAGTCGGGACACGATACCGATAGTCGTCACACGATACCGATTGTCGTGGCACGATACCGAAATTCGTGACACGATATCGATAGTCGTGTAACGATACCGATAGTTGTGGCAAGATACCGATAGTCGTGACACGATACCGATAGTCGTGACACGATACCGATAGTCGCGACACGATACCGATAGTTGTGACACGATAGCGATAGTCGTGACACGATACCGATAGCCTTGACACGATACCGATAGTCGTGACAAGATACCGATAGTCGTGACACGATACCGATGTCGTGACACGATACCGATAGTCGTGTCACGATGGCGTTAGTCGGGACACGATACCGATAGTCGTCACACGATACCGATTGTCGTGACACGATACCGAAATTCGTGACACGATATCGATAGTCGTGTAACGATACCGATAGTTGTGGCAAGATACCGATAGTCGTGACACGATACCGATAGTCGTGACACGATACCGATAGTCGCGACACGATACCGATAGTTGTGACACGATAACGATAGTCGTGACACGATACCGATAGTCGTGACACTATACCGATAGTCGTGACACCATACCGATAGTTGTGACACGATAGCGATAGTCGTGACACGATACCGATAGCCTTGACACGATACCGATAGTCGTGACAAGATACCGATAGTCGTGAAACGATACCGATAGTCGTGACACGATACCGATAGTCGTGACAAGATACCGATAGTTGTGTCACGATACCGATAGTCGTGACACGATACCGATAGTCGTGACACGATACCGATAGTCGTGACACGATACCGATAGTCGTGACACGATACCGATAGTTGTGACACGATACAGATAGTCGTGACATGATACCGATAGCCGTGACACGATACCGATAGTCGTGACAAGATACCGATAGTTGTGTAACGATACCGATTGTCGTGTCACAATACCGATAATCGTGACACGATACCGATAGTCGTGACACGATACCGATAATCGTGACACGATACCGATAGTCGTGACACGATACCGATAGTCGTGACACGATACCGATAGTCGTGACAAGATACCGATAGTTGTGTCACGATACCGATAGTCGTGACACGATACCGATAGTCGTGACACGATACCGATAGTCGTGACACGATACCGATAGTCGTGTAACGATACCGATTGTCGTGTCACAATACCGATAAGCGTGACACGATACCGATAGTCGTGACACGATACCGATAGTCGTGACACGATACCGATAGTCGTGACACGATACCGATAGTCGTGTCACGATAGCGTTAGCAAGTTGCATGTTGCATGTTGCATATTGCATAATGCATATTGCATATTGGCTATTGCGTGCAACATGTTGCATGTTGCCTGTTGCATGCAACATGTTGCTTGTTGCATGTTGCATTTTGCTTGTTGCATGCAACATGTAGCATGTTGCATGTTGCATTTTGCTTGTTGCATGCAACATGTAGCATGTTGCATGTTGCATGTTGCATGTTGCATGTTGCATGTTGCATGTAGCATTTTGCATGCATGTTGCATGTTGCATGCAACATGTTGCTTGTTGCATGTTGCATTTTGCTTGTTGCATGCAACATGTAGAATGTTGCATGCAAAATGCCACATGCAACATGCAACATGCAACATGCAACATTCAACAAGCAACATGCAACATGCAACATTTCGAATGTTGCATGCAACATGCAACATGCAACGTGCAACATTTTGCATGCAACATGCAACATGTTGCATGCAAAATGCCACATGCAACATGCAACATGCAACATGAAACATGCAACATGCAACATGCAACATGCAACATGCAACATGCAACATGCAACATGCTACATGTTGCATGCAACAAGCAAAATGCAACATGCAACATGCAACATGCAACATGCAACATGCAACATGCTACATGTTGCATGCAACAAGCAAAATGCAACATGCAACATGCAACATGCAACATGCAACATGCAACATGCAACAAACAACATGCAACATTTCGCATGTTGCAACATGTTGCATGCAATATGCAACATGCAACATGCAACATGCAACATGCTACATGTTGCATGCAACAAGCAAAATGCAACATGCAACATGTTGCATGCAACAGGCAACATGCAACATGTTGCACGCAATAGCCAATATGCAATATGCAATATGCAACATGCAACATGCAACATGCAACATGCAACATGCAACATGCAACAAGCAACATGCAACATTTCGCATGTTGCAACATGTTGCATGCAATATGCAACATGCAACATGCAACAAGCAACATGCAACATGCAACATGCAACATGCAACATGCAACATGCAACATGCAACATGCAACATGCAACATGCAATATGCGAAATGTTGCATGCAACATGCAACATGCAACATGCAACGTGCAACATGCGACATGCAACATGCAACAAGCAACATGTTGCATGCAACAGGCAACATGCAACATGCAACATGCATGCAAGTGACACAACTATCGGTATCGTGTCACGACTATCGGTATAGTGTCACGACTATCGGTATCGTCTCACGCTATCGGTATCGTGTCACGACTATCGGTATCGTGTCACGCTATCGGTATTGTGACACGACAATCGATATCGTGTCAAGACTATCGATATCGTGTCAAGACTATCGGTATCGTGTCACGACTATCGGTATCGTGTTACGACTATCGGTATCGTGTCACGACTATCGGTATAGTGTCACGACTATCGGTAGCGTGTCACGACTATCGGTATCGTGTTACGAATATCGGTATCGTGTCACGACTATCGGTATCCTGACACAACTATCGGTATCGTGTCACGACTATCGGTATAGTGTCACGACTATCGGTATCGTGTCACGCTATCGGTATCGTGTCACGACTATCGGCATCGTGACACGACAATCGATATCGTGTCAAGACTATCGGAATCGTGTCACGACTATAAGTATCGGGTCACGACTATCGGTATCGTGTGACGGATCGGTATCGTGTCACGACTATCGGTATCGTGTCACGACTATCGGTATCGTGTCCCGCCTATCGGTATCGGGTCACGACTATCAGTATCGACAATCGTTATCATGACACGTCTATCGGTATCGGGTCACGACTATCGGTATCGTGTCACGACTATCGGTATTGTGACACGACAATCGATATCGTGTCAAGACTATCGATATCGTGTCAAGACTATCGGTATCGTGTCACGACTATCGGTATCGTGTTACGACTATCGGTATAGTGTCACGACTATCGGTAGCGTGTCACGACTATCGGTATCGTGTTACGACTATCGGTATCGTTTCACGACTATCGGTATAGTGTCACGACTATCGGTAGCGTGTCACGACTATCGGTATCGTGTTACGAATATCGGTATCGTGTCAGGACTATCGGTATCGTGACACAACTATCGGTATCGTGTCACGACTATCGGTATAGTGTCACGACTATCGGTATCGTGTCACGGTTATCGGTATCGTGGCACGACTATCGGTATCGTGTCACGACTATCGATATCGTGTCCCCACTATCGGTATCGGGTCACGACTATCAGTATCGACAATCGTTATCATGACACGACAATCGGTATCGTGTCACGACTATCGGTAGCGTGTCACGACTATCGGTATCGTGACACAACTATCGGTATCGTATAATAACTATCGGTATCGTGACACAACTATTGGTATCGTGTCACGACTATCGGTATCGTGTCACGACTATCGGTATTGTGACACGACAATCGATATCGTGTCAAGACTATTCATGTCGTGTCAAGACTATTAGTATCTCTTATTTAACACATTTTAGGCTAACTTTTAGGCACTTATTTTACACAATTATAGCATACTTTTAGGCACATATTTTACACATTTGTAGCATACTTTTAGGAACTTATTTTACACATTTGTAGCATACTTTTAGGCACTAATTTTACACATTGTAGCATACTTTTAGGCACTTATTTTACAGATTTGTAGCATACTCTTAGGCACTTATTTTACACATTTGTAGCATACTTTTAGGCACTTATTTTACACATTTGTAGCATACTTTTAGGCACTTATTTTATACATTTGTAGCATAATTTGAGGCACTTATTTTACACATTTGTAGCATACTTTTAGGCACTTATTTTACACATTTGTAGCATAAATTTTTACACATTTGTATCATACCTTTAGGCACTTATTTTACACATTTATAGCATACTTTTAGGCACTTATTTTACACATTTTAGCATACTTTTAAGCACTTATTTTACAGTAGCATACTTTTAGGCACATATTTTACACATTTGTAGCATACTTTTAGGCACTTATTTTACACATTTGTAGCATACTTTTAGGCACTAATTTTACACATTGTAGCATACTTTTAGGCACTTATTTTACAGATTTGTAGCATACTCTTAGGCACTTATTTTACACATTTGTAGCATACTTTTAGGCACTTATTTTACACATTTGTAGCATACTTTTAGGCACTTATTTTATACATTTGTAGCATAATTTGAGGCACTTATTTTACACATTTGTAGCATACTTTTAGGCACTTATTTTACACATTTGTAGCATAAATTTTTACACATTTGTATCATACCTTTAGGCACTTATTTTACACATTTATAGCATACTTTTAGGCACTTATTTTACACATTTTAGCATACTTTTAAGCACTTATTTTACAGTAGCATACTTTTAGGCACCTATTTTACACATTTGTAGCATATTTTTAGGCACTTATTTTACACATTTGTAGCATACTTTTAGGCACTTTTTTTACACATTTTAGCATACTTTTAAGCACTTATTTTACAGATTTGTAGCACACTCTTAGGCACTTATTTTACACATTTGTAGCATACTTTTAGGCACTTATTTTACACATTTGTAGCATACTTTTAGGCACTTATTTTATACATTTGTAGCATAATTTGAGCACTTATTTTACACATTTGTAGGATACTTTTAGGCACTTATTTTACACATTTGTAGCATACTTTTAGGCACTATTTTACACATTTGTAGCATACTTTTAGGCACTATTTTACACATTTGTAGCATAAATTTTTACACATTTGTATCATACCTTTAGGCACTTATTTTACACATTTGTAGCATACTTTTAGGCACTTATTTTACACATTTGTAGCATAAATTTTTACACATTTGTATCATACCTTTAGGCACTTATTTTACACATTTGTAGCATATTTTTAGGCACTTATTTTACACATTTGTAGCATACTTTTAGGCACGTTTTTTTACACATTTTAGCATACTTTTAAGCACTTATTTTACAGATTTGTAGCACACTCTTAGGCACTTATTTTACACATTTGTAGCATTCTTTTAGGCACTTATTTTACACATTTGTAGCATACTTTTAGGCACTTATTTTATACATTTGTAGCATAATTTGAGCACTTATTTTACACATTTGTAGGATACTTTTAGGACCTTATTTTACACATTTGTAGCATACTTTTAGGCACTATTTTACACATTTGTAGCATACTTTTAGGCACTATTTTACACATTTGTAGCATAAATTTTTACACATTTGTATCATACCTTTAGGCACTTATTTTACACATTTGTAGCATACTTTTAGGCATTTATTTTACACATTTGTAGCATAAATTTTTACACATTTGTATCATACCTTTAGGCACTTATTTTACACATTTGTAGCATATTTTTAGGCACTTATTTTACACATTTGTAGCATACTTTTAGGCACTTTTTTTTACACATTTTAGCATACTTTTAAGCACTTATTTTTCAGATTTGTAGCACACTCTTAGGCACTTATTTTACACATTTGTAGCATACTTTTAGGCACTTATTTTACACATTTGTAGCATACTTTTAGGCACTTATTTTATACATTTGTAGCATAATTTGAGCACTTATTTTACACATTTGTAGGATACTTTTAGGCACTTATTTTACACATTTGTAGCATACTTTTAGGCACTATTTTACACATTTGTAGCATACTTTTAGGCACTATTTTACACATTTGTAGCATAAATTTTTACACATTTGTATCATACCTTAAGGCACTTATTTTACACATTTGTAGCATATTTTTAGGCACTTATTTTATACATTTGTAGGATACTTTTAGGCACTTATTTTACACATTTGTAGCATACTTTTAGGCACTTATTTTACACGTTTGTAGCACACTTTTAGGCACTTATTTTAGACATTTGTAGCATACTTTTAGGCACTTATTTTACGCATTTGTAGAATACTTTTAGGCACTTATTTTACACATTTGTAGCATACTTTTAGGCACATATTTTACACATTTGTAGCATACTTTTAGGCACTTATTTTGCACATTTGTAGCATACTTTTAGGCACTTATTTTACACATTTGTAGCATACTTTTGGCTCTTATATTACAGTAGCATACTTTTAGGCACTTATTTTACACATTTGTAGCATACTTTTTAGGCACTTATTTTACACATTTTAGCATACTTTTAAGCACTTATTTTACACATTTGTAGCATACTTTTAGGCACTTATTTTACACGTTTGTAGCATACTTTTAGGCACTTATTTTAGACATTTGTAGCATACTTTTAGGCACTTATTTTACGCATTTGTAGGATACTTTTAGGCACTTATTTTACACATTTGTAGCATACTTTTAGGCATTTATTTTACACATTTGTAGCATACTTTTAGGCACTTATTTTGCACATTTGTAGCATACTTTTAGGCACTTATTTTACACGTTTGTAGCATACTTTTAGGCACTTATTTTAGACATTTGTAGCATACTTTTAGGCATATTATTTTACACATTTGTAGCATACTTTTGGCTCTTATATTACAGTAGCATACTTTTAGGCACTTATTTTACACATTTGTAGCATACTTTTAGGCACTTATTTTACACATTTGTAGCATACTTTTAGGCACTTATTTTATACATTTGTAGCATAATTTGAGCACTTATTTTACACATTTGTAGGATACTTTTAGGCACTTATTTTACACATTTGTAGCATACTTTTAGGCACTATTTTACACATTTGTAGCATACTTTTAGGCACTATTTTACACATTTGTAGCATAAATTTTTACACATTTGTATCATACCTTTAGGCACTCATTTTACACATTTGTAGCATACTTTTAGGCACTTATTTTACACATTTGTAGCATAAATTTTTACACATTTGTATCATACCTTAAGGCACTTATTTTAGGCACTTATTTTACACGTTTGTAGCATACTTTTAGGCACTTATTTTAGACATTCGTAGCATACTTTTAGGCACTTATTTTACGCATTTGTAGAATACTTTTAGGCACTTATTTTACACATTTGTAGCATACTTTTAGGCACATATTTTACACATTTGTAGCATACTTTTAGGCACTTATTTTACACATTTCAAGCATACTTTTAGGCACTTATTTTACACATTTGTAGCATACTTTTAGGCTTTTATTTTACACATTTTAGCATACTTTTAAGCACTTATTTTACAGTAGCATACTTTTAGGCACTTATTTTACACATTTGTAGCATACTATTTGGCACTTATTTTACACATTTGTAGCATACTTTTAGGCACTTATTTTACACATTTGTAGCATACTTTTAGGCACTTATTTTACACATTTTAGCATACTTTTAAGCACTTATTTTACACATTTTAGCATACTTTTAAGCACTTATTTTACAGTAGCATACTTTTAGGCACTTATTTTAGACATTTGTAGCATACTTTTAGGCATTTATTTTACACATTTATAGCATACTTTTAGGCACTTATTTTACACATTTGTAGCATACTTTTAGGCACTTATTTTACACGTTTGTAGCATACTTTTAGGCACTTATTTTAGACATTTGTAGCATACTTTTAGGCACTTATTTTACGCATTTGTAGAATACTTTTAGGCACTTATTTTACACATTTGTAGCATACTTTTAGGCACATATTTTACACATTTGTAGCATACTTTTAAGCACTTATTTTACAGTAGCATACTTTTAGGCACTTATTTTAGACATTTGCAGCATACTTTTAGGTATTTATTTTACGCATTTGTAGAATACTTTTAGGCGCTTATTTTACACATTTGTAGCATACTTTTAGGCACTTATTTTACACGTTTGTAGCATACTTTTAGGCACTTATTTTAGACATTTGTAGCATACTTTTAGGCACTTATTTTACGCATTTGTAGAATACTTTTAGGCACTTATTTTACACATTTGTAGCATACTTTTAGGCACATATTTTACACATTTGTAGCATACTTTTAGGCACTTATTTTGCACATTTGTAGCATACTTTTAGGCACTTATTTTACACATTTGTAGCATACTTTTGGCTCTTATATTACAGTAGCATACTTTTAGGCACTTATTTTACACATTTGTAGCATACTTTTAGGCACTTTGTTTACACATTTGCATTTTTTTAGGCACTTATTTTACACATTTGTAGCATACTTTTAGGCACTTATTTTACACATTTGTAGCATACTTTTAGGCACTTATTTTATACATTTGTAGCATAATTTGAGCACTTATTTTACACATTTGTAGGATACTTTTAGGACCTTATTTTACACATTTGTAGCATACTTTTAGGCACTTATTTTACACATTTGTAGCATACTTTTAGGCACTATTTTACACATTTGTAGCATACTTTTAGGCATTTATTTTACACATTTGTAGCATAAATTTTTACACATTTGTATCATACCTTTAGGCACTTATTTTACACATTTGTAGCATATTTTTAGGCACTTATTTTACACATTTGTAGCATACTTTTAGGCACTTTTTTTTACACATTTTAGCATACTTTTAAGCACTTATTTTTCAGATTTGTAGCACACTCTTAGGCACTTATTTTACACATTTGTAGCATACTTTTAGGCACTTATTTTACACATTTGTAGCATACTTTTAGGCACTTATTTTATACATTTGTAGCATAATTTGAGCACTTATTTTACACATTTGTAGGATACTTTTAGGCACTTATTTTACACATTTGTAGCATACTTTTAGGCACTATTTTACACATTTGTAGCATACTTTTAGGCACTATTTTACACATTTGTAGCATAAATTTTTACACATTTGTATCATACCTTAAGGCACTTATTTTACACATTTGTAGCATATTTTTAGGCACTTATTTTATACATTTGTAGGATACTTTTAGGCACTTATTTTACACATTTGTAGCATACTTTTAGGCACTTATTTTACACGTTTGTAGCACACTTTTAGGCACTTATTTTAGACATTTGTAGCATACTTTTAGGCACTTATTTTACGCATTTGTAGAATACTTTTAGGCACTTATTTTACACATTTGTAGCATACTTTTAGGCACATATTTTACACATTTGTAGCATACTTTTAGGCACTTATTTTGCACATTTGTAGCATACTTTTAGGCACTTATTTTACACATTTGTAGCATACTTTTGGCTCTTATATTACAGTAGCATACTTTTAGGCACTTATTTTACACATTTGTAGCATACTTTTAGGCACTTATTTTACACATTTTAGCATACTTTTAAGCACTTATTTTACACATTTGTAGCATACTTTTAGGCACTTATTTTACACGTTTGTAGCATACTTTTAGGCACTTATTTTAGACATTTGTAGCATACTTTTAGGCACTTATTTTACGCATTTGTAGGATACTTTTAGGCACTTATTTTACACATTTGTAGCATACTTTTAGGCATTTATTTTACACATTTGTAGCATACTTTTAGGCACTTATTTTGCACATTTGTAGCATACTTTTAGGCACTTATTTTACACGTTTGTAGCATACTTTTAGGCACTTATTTTAGACATTTGTAGCATACTTTTAGGCACTTATTTTACGCATTTGTAGAATACTTTTAGGCACTTATTTTACACATTTGTAGCATACTTTTAGGCACATATTTTACACATTTGTAGCATACTTTTAAGCACTTATTTTACAGTAGCATACTTTTAGGCACTTATTTTAGACATTTGCAGCATACTTTTAGGTATTTATTTTACGCATTTGTAGAATACTTTTAGGCGCTTATTTTACACATTTGTAGCATACTTTTAGGCACTTATTTTACACGTTTGTAGCATACTTTTAGGCACTTATTTTAGACATTCGTAGCATACTTTTAGGCACTTATTTTACGCATTTGTAGAATACTTTTAGGCACTTATTTTACACATTTGTAGCATACTTTTAGGCACATATTTTGCACATTTGTAGCATACTTTTAGGCATATTATTTTACACATTTGTAGCATACTTTTGGCTCTTATATTACAGTAGCATACTTTTTAGGCACTTATTTTACACATTTGTAGCATACTTTTAGGCACTTATTTTACACATTTGTAGCATACTTTTAGGCACTTATTTTATACATTTGTAGCATAATTTGAGCACTTATTTTACACATTTGTAGGATACTTTTAGGCACTTATTTTACACATTTGTAGCATACTTTTAGGCACTATTTTACACATTTGTAGCATACTTTTAGGCACTATTTTACACATTTGTAGCATAAATTTTTACACATTTGTATCATACCTTTAGGCACTCATTTTACACATTTGTAGCATACTTTTAGGCACTTATTTTACACATTTGTAGCATAAATTTTTACACATTTGTATCATACCTTAAGGCACTTATTTTAGGCACTTATTTTACACGTTTGTAGCATACTTTTAGGCACTTATTTTAGACATTCGTAGCATACTTTTAGGCACTTATTTTACGCATTTGTAGAATACTTTTAGGCACTTATTTTACACATTTGTAGCATACTTTTAGGCACATATTTTACACATTTGTAGCATACTTTTAGGCACTTATTTTACACATTTCAAGCATACTTTTAGGCACTTATTTTACACATTTGTAGCATACTTTTAGGCTTTTATTTTACACATTTTAGCATACTTTTAAGCACTTATTTTACAGTAGCATACTTTTAGGCACTTATTTTACACATTTGTAGCATACTATTTGGCACTTATTTTACACATTTGTAGCATACTTTTAGGCACTTATTTTACACATTTGTAGCATACTTTTAGGCACTTATTTTACACATTTTAGCATACTTTTAAGCACTTATTTTACACATTTTAGCATACTTTTAAGCACTTATTTTACAGTAGCATACTTTTAGGCACTTATTTTAGACATTTGTAGCATACTTTTAGGCATTTATTTTACACATTTATTGCTATAAACACACTCTTAGGCACTTATTTTACACATTTGTAGCATACTTTTAGGCACTTATTTTACACATTTGTAGCATACTTTTAGGCACTTATTTTATACATTTGTAGCATAATTTGAGCACTTATTTTACACATTTGTAGGATACTTTTAGGCACTTATTTTACACATTTATAGCATACTTTTAGGCACTATTTTACACATTTGTAGCATACTTTTAGGCACTATTTTACACATTTGTAGCATAAATTTGTACACATTTGTATCATACCTTAAGGCACTTATTTTACACATTTGTAGCATATTTTTAGGCACTTATTTTATACATTTGTAGGATACTTTTAGGCACTTATTTTACACATTTGTAGCATACTTTTAGGCACTTATTTTACACGTTTGTAGCACACTTTTAGGCACTTATTTTAGACATTTGTAGCATACTTTTAGGCACTTATTTTACGCATTTGTAGAATACTTTTAGGCACTTATTTTACACATTTGTAGCATACTTTTAGGCACATATTTTACACATTTGTAGCATACTTTTAGGCACTTATTTTGCACATTTGTAGCATACTTTTAGGCACTTATTTTACACATTTGTAGCATACTTTTGGCTCTTATATTACAGTAGCATACTTTTAGGCACTTATTTTACACATTTGTAGCATACTTTTAGGCACTTATTTTACACATTTTAGCATACTTTTAAGCACTTATTTTACACATTTGTAGCATACTTTTAGGCACTTATTTTACACGTTTGTAGCATACTTTTAGGCACTTATTTTAGACATTTGTAGCATACTTTTAGGCACTTATTTTACGCATTTGTAGGATACTTTTAGGCACTTATTTTACACATTTGTAGCATACTTTTAGGCATTTATTTTACACATTTGTAGCATACTTTTAGGCACTTATTTTGCACATTTGTAGCATACTTTTAGGCACTTATTTTACACGTTTGTAGCATACTTTTAGGCACTTATTTTAGACATTTGTAGCATACTTTTAGGCACTTATTTTACGCATTTGTAGAATACTTTTAGGCACTTATTTTACACATTTGTAGCATACTTTTAGGCACATATTTTACACATTTGTAGCATACTTTTAAGCACTTATTTTACAGTAGCATACTTTTAGGCACTTATTTTAGACATTTGCAGCATACTTTTTAGGTATTTATTTTACGCATTTGTAGAATACTTTTAGGCGCTTATTTTACACATTTGTAGCATACTTTTAGGCACTTATTTTACACGTTTGTAGCATACTTTTAGGCACTTATTTTAGACATTCGTAGCATACTTTTAGGCACTTATTTTACGCATTTGTAGAATACTTTTAGGCACTTATTTTACACATTTGTAGCATACTTTTAGGCACATATTTTGCACATTTGTAGCATACTTTTAGGCATATTATTTTACACATTTGTAGCATACTTTTGGCTCTTATATTACAGTAGCATACTTTTAGGCACTTATTTTACACATTTGTAGCATACTTTTAGGCACTTATTTTACACATTTGTAGCATACTTTTAGGCACTTATTTTATACATTTGTAGCATAATTTGAGCACTTATTTTACACATTTGTAGGATACTTTTAGGCACTTATTTTACACATTTGTAGCATACTTTTAGGCACTATTTTACACATTTGTAGCATACTTTTAGGCACTATTTATATAAATAAATTATAAAAAAAAAAAAAAAAAAAAAAAAAAAAAAAAAAAAAATTTGTAGCATACTTTTAGGCACTTATTTTACACATTTGTAGCATACTTTGAGGCTTTTATTTTACACATTTTAGCATACTTTTAAGCACTTATTTTTCAGTAGCATACTTTTAGGCACTTATTTTACACATTTGTAGCATACTTTTAGGCACCTATTTTACACATTTGTAGCATACTTTTAGCACATCCAAACCCCCTAGCGAGTGACCTAGCTGAGCCAATTTCTCTCCGACGGCTGAAGAAGTTACATCCAACCGATCTCCCTACTCGTAAGATCGTATAAAATTCTCACTTATATTGTTACTTTGAAACTCGTTATAATTGTTACTTAGTATTTAAGGCTACTATGTATGCATAAAATTTCTTTCTCGTTAATTACGCTAGGTTAAGTTCAGAAGGCACTGAACAGATTCCAGTAAATAAAAATAAAATAATAAAAAAAAAAAAAAAAAAAAAAAAAAAAAAGCATACTTTTAGGCACTTATTTTACAGTAGCATACTTATACACACTTATTTAACACATTTGTAGCATACTTTTAGGCACTTATTTTACACATTTGTAGCATACTTTTAGGCACTTATTTTACTCATTTCTAGCATACTTTTAGGGACTTATTTTACACATTTCAAGCATACTTTTAGGCACTTATTTTACACATTTGTAGCATACTTTTAGGCACTTATTTTATACATTTGTAGCATCCTTTTAGGCACTTATTTTACACATTTGTAGCATACTTTTAGGCACTTATTTTACACATTTGAAGAATAAATTTTTCACATTTGTAGCATACCTTTAGGCACTTATTTTACACATTTGTAGCATACTTTTAGGCACTTATTTTACACATTTTAGCATACTTTTAAGCACTTATTTTACAGTAGCGTACTTTTAGGCACATATTTTACACATTTGTAGCATACTTTTAGGCACTTATTTTACACATTTGTAGCATACTTTTAGGCACTTTTTTTTTTTTGTTTTACACATTTTGGCATACTTTTAAGCACTTATTTTACAGTAGCATACTTTTAGGCACTTATTTTACACTTTTGTAGCATAATTTTAGGCACTTATTTTACAATTTGTAGCATACTTTTAGGCACTTATTTTACACATTTGTAGCATACTTTGAGGCTTTTATTTTACACATTTTAGCATACTTTTAAGCACTTATTTTTCAGTAGCATTCTTTTAGGCACTTATTTTACACATTTGTAGCATACTTTTAGGCACCTATTTTACACATTTGTAGCATACTTTTAGGCACTTATTTTACAGTAGCATACTTATACACACTTATTTAACACATTTGTAGCATACTTTTAGGCACTTATTTTACACATTTGTAGCATACTTTTAGGCACTTATTTTACTCATTTCTAGCATACTTTTAGGGACTTATTTTACACATTACACATTTACAGTAGCATACTTTTAGGCAATTATTTTACAGTAGCATACTTTTAGGTACTTATTTTACACATTTGTAGCATACTTTTAGGCACTTATTTTACACATTTGTAGCATAAATTTTTACACTTTGTAGCATACCTTTAAGCACTTATTTTACACATTTGTAGCATACTTTTAGGCACTTATTTTACATATTTTAGCATACTTTTAAGCACTTATTTTATAGTAGCATACTTTTAGGCACTTATTTTACACATTTGTAGCATACTTTTAGGAACTTATTTTACTCATTTCTAGCATACTTTTAGGGACTTATTTTACACATTTCAAGCATACTTTTAGGCACTTATTTTACACATTTGTAGCATACTTTTAGGCACTTATTTTATACATTTGTAGCATACTTTTAGGCACTTATTTTACACATTTGTAGCATACTTTTAGGCACTTATTTTACACATTTGAAGAATAAATTTTTCACATTTGTAGCATACCTTTAGGCACTTATTTTACACATTTGTAGCATACTTTTAGGCAATTATTTTACACATTTTAGCATACTTTTAAGCACTTATTTTACAGTAGCGTACTTTTAGGCACATATTTTACACATTTGTAGCATACTTTTAGGCACTTATTTTACACATTTGTAGCATACTTTTAGGCACTTTTTTTTTTTGTTTTACACATTTTGGCATACTTTTAAGCACTTATTTTACAGTAGCATACTTTTAGGCACTTATTTTACACTTTTGTAGCATAATTTTAGGCACTTATTTTACAATTTGTAGCATACTTTTAGGCACTTATTTTACACATTTGTAGGATACTTTTAGGCACTTATTTTACACATTTGTAGCATACTTTGAGGCTTTTATTTTACACATTTTAGCATACTTTTAAGCACTTATTTTTCAGTAGCATACTTTTAGGCACTTATTTTACACATTTGTAGCATACTTTTAGGCACCTATTTTACACATTTGTAGCATACTTTTAGGCACTTATTTTACAGTAGCATACTTATACACACTTATTTAACACATTTGTAGCATACTTTTAGGCACTTATATTACACATTTGTAGCATACTTTTAGGCACTTATTTTACTCATTTCTAGCATACTTTTAGGGACTTATTTTAAACATTTCAAGCATACTTTTAGGCACTTATTTTACACATTTGTAGCATACTTTTAGGCACTTATTTTATACATTTGTAGCATCCTTTTAAGCACTTATTTTTCAGTAGCATACTTTTAGGCACTTATTTTACACATTTGTAGCATACTTTTAGGCACATATTTTACATATTTGTAGCATACTTTTAGGCACTAATTTTACAGTAGCATACTTATACACACTTATTTAACACATTTGTAGCATACTTTTAGGCACTTATTTTACATATTTGTAGCATACTTTTAGGCACTTATTTTACGCATTTCTAGCATAATTTTAGGGACTTATTTTACACATTTCAAGCATACTTTTAGGCACCTATTTTACACATTTGTAGCTTTTAGGCACTTATTTTATACATTTGTAGCATCGTTTTAGGCACTTATTTTACACATTTGTAACATACTTTTAGGCACTTATTTTACACATTTGAAGAATAAATTTTTCACATTTGTAGCATACCTTTAGGCACTTATTTTACACATTTGTAGCATACTTTTAGGCACTTATTTTACACATTTTAGCATACTTTTAGGCACTTTTTTTTTTGTTTTACACATTTTGGCATACTTTTAAGCACTTATTTTACAGTAGCATACTTTTAGGCACTTATTTTACACTTTTGTAGCATAATTTTAGGCACTTATTTTACAATTTGTAGCATACTTTTAGGCACTTATTTTACACATTTGTAGGATACTTTTAGGCACTTATTTTACACATTTGTAGCATACTTTGTGGCTTTTATTTTACTCATTTCTAGCATACTTTTAGGGACTTATTTTACACATTACACATTTACAGTAGCATACTTTTAGGCACTTATTTTACAGTAGCATACTTTTAGGTACTTATTTTACACATTTGTAGCATACTTTTAGGCACTTATTTTACACATTTGTAGCATAAATTTTTACACTTTGTAGCATACCTTTAAGCACTTATTTTACACGTTTGTAGCATACTTTTAGGCACTTATTTTACATATTTTAGCATACTTTTAAGCACTTATTTTACAGTAGCATACTTTTAGGCACTTATTTTATACTTTTGTAGCATACCTTTAGGCACTTATTTTACACATTTGTAGCATACTTTTAGGCACTTATTTTACACATTTGTAGGATACTTTTAGGCACTTATTTTACACATTTGTAGCATACTTTTAGGCACTATTTTACACATTTGTAGCATACTTTTGGGCACTTATTTTACACATTTCAAGCATACTTTTAGGCACTTATTTTACACATTTGAAGCATACTTTTAGGTACTTATTTTACACATTTGTAGCATACTTTTAGGCACTTATTTTACAGTAGCATACTTATAGACACTTTTTTAACACATGTGTAGCATACTTTTAGGCACTTATTTTACACATTTGTAGCATACTTTGAGGCTTTTATTTTACACATTTTAGCATACTTTTAAGCACTTATTTTTCAGTAGCATACTTTTAGGCACTTATTTTACACATATGTAGAATACTTTTGGCACCTATTTTACACATTTGTAGCATACTTTTAGGCACTTATTTTACAGTAGCATACTTATACACACTTATTTAACACATTTGTAGCATACTTTTAGGCACTTATTTTACACATTTGTAGCATACTTTTAGGCACTTATTTTACTCATTTGTAGCATACTTTTAGGGACTTATTTTACACATTTCAAGCATACTTTTAGGCACTTATTTTACACATTTGTAGCATACTTTTAGGCACTTATTTTATACATTTGTAGCATCCTTTTAGGCACTTATTTTACACATTTGTATCATACTTTTAGGCACTTATTTTACACATTTGAAGAATAAATTTTTCACATTTGTAGCATTCCTTTAGGCACTTATTTTACACATTTGTAGCATACTTTTAGGCACTTATTTTACACATTTTAGCATACTTTTAAGCACTTATTTTACAGTAGCGTACTTTTAGGCACATATTTTACACATTTGTAGCATACTTTTAGGCACTTATTTTACTCATTTCTAGCATACTTTTAGGGACTTATTTTACACATTTCAAGCATACTTTTAGGCACTTATTTTACACATTTGTAGCATACTTTTAGGCACTTTTTTTTTTGTTTTACACATTTTGGCATACTTTTAAGCACTTATTTTACAGTAGCATACTTTTAGGCACTTATTTTACACTTTTGTAGCATAATTTTAGGCACTTATTTTACAATTTGTAGCATACTTTTAGGCACCTATTTTACACATTTGTAGCATACTTTTAGGCACTTATTTTACAGTAGCATACTTATACACACTTATTTAACACATTTGTAGCATACTTTTAGGCACTTATTTTACACATTTGTAGCATACTTTTAGGCACTTATTTTACACATTTCAAGCATACTTTTAGGCACTTATTTTACACATCTGTAGCATAATTTTAGGCACTTTGTTTACACATTTGTAGCATACTTTTAAGCACTTATTTTACAGTAGCATACTTTTAGCCACTTATTTTACACTTTTGTAGCATAATTTTAGGCACTTATTTTACAATTTGTAGCATACTTTTAGGCACTTATTTTACACATTTGTAGGATACTTTTAGGCACTTATTTTACACATTTGTAGCATACTTTGAGGCTTTTATTTTACACATTTTAGCATACTTTTAAGCACTTATTTTTCAGTAGCATACTTTTAGGCACTTATTTTACACATTTGTAGCATACTTTTAGGCACCTATTTTACACATTTGTAGCATACTTTTAGGCACTTATTTTACAGTAGCATACTTATACACACTTATTTAACACATTTGTAGCATACTTTTAGGCACTTATTTTACACATTTGTAGCATACTTTTAGGCACTTATTTTACTCATTTCTAGCATACTTTTAGGGACTTATTTTACACATTTCAAGCATACTTTTAGGCACTTATTTTACACATTTGTAGCATACTTTTAGGCACTTATTTTATACATTTGTAGCATCCTTTTAGGCACTTATTTTACACATTTGTAGCATACTTTTAGGCACTTATTTTACACATTTGAAGAATAAATTTTTCACATTTGTAGCATACCTTTAGGCACTTATTTTACACATTTGTAGCATACTTTTTAGGCACTTATTTTACACATTTTAGCATACTTTTAAGCACTTATTTTACAGTAGCGTACTTTTAGGCACATATTTTACACATTTGTAGCATACTTTTAGGCACTTATTTTACACATTTGTAGCATACTTTTAGGCACTTTTTTTTTTGTTTTACACATTTTGGCATACTTTTAAGCACTTATTTTACAGTAGCATACTTTTAGGCACTTATTTTACACTTTTGTAGCATAATTTTAGGCACTTATTTTACAATTTGTAGCATACTTTTAGGCACTTATTTTACACATTTGTAGGATACTTTTAGGCACTTATTTTACACATTTGTAGCATACTTTTAGGCACTATTTTTACACATTTGTAGCATACATTTGGGCACTTATTTTCGCAACCTCTTCGAAGGCTGAAGATATTACACCCCAGTGACCTCGCTTCCCGGGTCATCCAGTAATACATTAAAAAAATTTTGTAAATGTTGTAAATAATTGTAAATAATTGTTCTTTTAGGCACTTATTTTAGACATTTGTAGCATACTTTAAGGCACTTATTTTACGCATTTGTAGAATACTTTTAGGCACTTATTTTACACACTTGTAGCATACTTTTAGGCACTTATTTTACACATTTGTAGCATACTTTTAGGCACTTATTTTGCACATTTGTAGCATACTTTTAGGCACTTATTTTACACATTTGTAGCATACTTTTGACACTTATTTTACACATTTCAAGCATACTTTTAGGCACTTATTTTACACATCTGTAGCATACTTTTAGGCTTTTATTTTACACATTTGTAGCATACTTTTAGGCACTTATATTACAGTAGCATATTTTTGGCACTTATTTTACACATTTGTAGCATACTTTTAGGCACTTTGTTTACACATTTGTATCATTTTTTTAGACACTTACTTTACACATGTGTAGCATACTTTTAGGCACTTATTTTACACATTTGTAGCGTACTTTTAAGCACTTATTTTACACATTTGTAGCATACTTTTAGGCACTTACTTTACACATTTGTAGCATACTTTTAGGCACTTATTTTACTCATTTCTAGCATACTTTTAGGGACTTATTTTACACATTTCAAGCATACTTTTAGGCACTTATTTTACACATTTGTAGCATACTTTTAGGCACTTATTTTACACATTTGTAGCATACTTTTAGGCTTTTATTTCACACATTTTAGCATACTTTTAAGCACTTATTTTTCAGTAGCATACCTTTAGGCACTTATTTTACACATTTGTAGCATACTTTTAGGCACTTATTTTACACATTTGTAGGATACTTTTAGGCACTTATTTTACACATTTGTAGCATACTTTTAGGCACTATTTATACATTTGTAGCATACTTTTGGGCACTTATTTTACACATTTCAAGCATACTTTTAGGCACTTATTTTACACATTTGTAGCATACTTTTAGGCACTTATTTTACACATTTGTAGCATACTTTTAGGCTTTTATTTTACACATTTTAGCATATTTTTAAGCACTTATTTTTCAGTAGCATACTTTTTGGCACTTATTTTACACATTTGTAGCATACTTTTAGACACTTATTTTACACATTTGTAGCATACTTTTAGGCACTTATTTTACTCATTTCTAGCATACTTTTAGGGACTTATTTTACACATTTCAAGCATACTTTTAGGCACTTATTTTGTTCCTCACGCCAACTTGGACATACGGTATCCAAGTTAGGGGCACAGCTTCAAGGCACCAGCTGAACAGGCTAAGGGTGGAAATAAATATTAAAAAAAAAAAAAGGCACTTATTTTACACATTTGTAGCATACTTTTAGGCACTTATTTTATACATTTGTAGCATAATTTGAGGCACTTATTTTACACATTTGTAGCATCCTTTTAAGCACTTATTTTACACATTTGTAGCATACTTTTAGGCACTTATTTTACACATTTTAGAATACTTTTAAGCACTTATTTTACAGTAGCGTACTTTTAGGCACTTATTTTACACATTTGTAGCATACTTTTAGGCACTTATCTTACACATTTGTAGCGTACTTTTAGGCACTTATTTTACACATTTGTAGCATACTTTTAGGCACTTATTTTACAGTAGCATACTTTTAAGCACTTATTTTACACATTTGTAGCATACTTTTAGGCACTTACTTTACACATTTGTAGCATACTTTTAGGCACTTATTTTACTCATTTCTAGCATACTTTTAGGGACTTATTTTACACATTTCAAGCATACTTTTAGGCACTTATTTTACAGTAGCGTACTTTTAGGCACTTATTTTACACATTTGTAGCATACTTTTAGGCACATATTTTACACATTTGTAGCATACTTTTAGGCACTTTTTTTTATTTACACATTTTGGCATACTTTTAAGCACATATTTTACAGTAGCATACTTTTAGGCACTTATTTTACACTTTTGTAGCATATTTTTAGGCACTTATTTTTTTTTTTTTTTTTTTTTTATTGTGAAATAATAACGAAATGGTAACACAGATAGGTGCACTGTTACCATACTGGGCAACTTAACAAATCAGAAATAATAAACAAAAAAATTAGTTATGTCAGCAGCACATAATGAATATAAATTATAGAAAAATTATATAAATTGAGCCTAAGGATATGCGAGAAATTTGAGTTTAGCATAGCTGATAATTATTAGGTCAAGACCCGAGCCAGCAGGTCTTGAGGATGATAGCGTTTCAGTCTTCTCCTGACCGTAGTGCGATGACTCGGCGTTAGTCGCCTAGCTAGGCTGTTTGGGTGACCTCCAAGCCTCTCCGTGTACTTTTGTGCAATCGCCCGAATTCTATCGCCAATTTTTGGTACTTTGAAGTCGCGCTCGATGTCCGCCGTTCTCATGTACCATGGAGCTCCTGCGATCCTCCTCAGCGTCTTGGCTTGAAGTACTCGTATTTTGTTGAGATGCGTTTTAGCTGTGATGCCGTAGACCTGAATTGCATAGAAAATGCTCGGAGCTAAAATGCACTTGAAGATTCGAACCTTGTTGTCCAGCGAAAGCTTGTTTTTAGCGGAGAGTAGCCAGGACATGCGATTTAGCTTAGTTCTATAAGAATGCAGCAGCGACTTGACATGGCTTCCGAAGTTGAGCTTTCTATCTAGAATGACTCCTAGATATTTGTGTGATGTTGAGTGAGTCATCACTCTACCATTAAGCATCACACTCGAGCAGTTTAGCGCACGATTTGCGAAGGTCACGTTTGCGCATTTATCTGCATTGATACACACGTTCCAAATCCTAGCCCATTCCTGAAATGCATCTAGATATTCTTGGAGACCTATTTTTGCCAGTTCTATGGAGCTGTTTCTGGTGAGCACCGCGGTATCGTCAGCGTAGGTTGCAACTAGAGTATCCCTTCGCGCAAGTGCTGTGATTGACGTGTGGGTTGGCATGTCGGCAGAGAATAGTGTATACAATGTAGGGCCAAGCACACTACCTTGTGGAACACCCGCTTCTATAGGCTTGGTCGACGACTTATATCCATCGATCGCCACATGAAAAGAGCGTCCTTCTAGGAAGCTCCTTATTAGCAAGAAAAGCTGTGGTGTTAACAATTTCTTGGCTTTGTGAAGAAGTCCGGGATGCCACACTCTGTCAAAAGCTTGCTCAATATCCAAGAAAGCAGCCACCGCGTACTCTTTCTCCTCCAAGGCCTCCAACGCAAAGTTGACCACTCTATGAAGTTGCTCTGGGGTGCCATGTTGTCTGCGAAAACCAAACTGGAACTTGGGAATCGCACGGGTGAAAGCCTCAACGCTCAGCATTCTGTTTAAGATCAGCCTCTCCATTATTTTTCCTAATGAAGGAAGGAGACTGATAGGCCTGTACGAATCAACATTTGATGGTTGCTTTCCTGGTTTGAGTATCATAATGATGCTCGCAGACTTCCAAGCTCTCGGAAAGTATCCCAAACGCAGAATACTGTTGAAAATGAGGACCAAAAATAGCAAAGCTTGATCTGGAAGTAGTCTGATGGTCCTGTTGTCCAGCAAGTCCTCGCCAGGGGCTTTCTTCACTTTTAGTTTCGAAATTAGATGCTTAACTTCGTCCAGCGTAACAGGATCTGCGGGCAGAGCCAATTGAAACGGGGTTTCTAGTGACTCGGCAATCATTCGGCGATGGCTCTCTGGCGCAAAGTCATGTGGCCTAAATCGTTGCTCTAAATTGTTCGCAAATACTTCTGCTTTGTCCCGACTGGTGCGGCACCAGCCTCCTGCGGGGTCCCTAAAAGCGGACTTTGTTGTCGGTAGCGTCTTGTACCTTTTAGTTATTTTCCACAGGGAGTAGTTAGTAGAAGCATCCGTCCCTAAGCTATCGAGCAAGTTGCCAATTTGGATTTGTTTCCTGCGGGCCAGCACTTTGTGAAGACGATTGGCCAATCTATTGTGGATCTGCTGGATTCGAGCATCACCAGTTCTGGCGTACTCTCTTCTAACTTTGCGCTTAATTCGGAGGAGTTCAGTGATTGCAGGAGGAAGCTGAAACTGACCTTGTTCATTCGCATGCTGTCGGTTTCTAGGAGCAGCTCTTGTTGCAGCTTGTGTTAGCTGGTTCATAAAGATGTTGATGGCGTTGTCAATATCCTCCTCCTCTTGAATTTCCATGTTGAGGTCCAACTCCTCCTCCAAGTGCGCCTTGAAAATTCTCAGATCAGCACCACGAGCGAGTATACGATCGCGTAGTGGCTTCCTTAACGGAGTAGCGTACACTTCAGCCAGTATAGGCGTGTGATCGGAAGAAAGTTCGTGGAGCGTTCGGACATGGATCCTATTGTTGTTGATGCCATTGGTAACAAAAAAATCAATTGCTGATGGTGTAATTTGTGGGTTGTAAGAATAGAAAGTGGGCTCTCCCGTTGCAACAATTTGGTACTGGCTATTCGCTACTACTTCTTGCAACAGTTTGCCTCTGGAGTAGGCACTCGGGTTGCCACTCGTGGGGCCCCACCATGCATGTTTGGCATTGTAGTCACCTCCAGCAATAAATTTGTTTCCAAACTTGGCGAACAGGGATTCAAATCCCACTCTAGTCCATGGTTCATTGGGTGGGAGATACACTGCCGAAATTTCAACTAGTCCCTCCGATGTTAGCAGATTGACTCTAGCTATTTGCCTGTCCACAGTTGAGATAGAAGGCTGTGGAGTGTAGCTCAAAGTGGAACGCACAATGACTGAGGCACCACCTTTGGCGGTGCCGCTGGGGTGAGAAGTGTGGAACGAAGAATATCCTGGCAGAAATATACGCTGTCCTTCTTTCATATGTGTTTCAGTGGCTAGCATGACATCTATATTATGAGCACGGAGGAATAGCCGGAGCTCTTCAGAATTCTTAGTTAGCCCCCGTGCATTCCACAATCCGATTTTTATAGTCGGTTGCATCATTTTGGCATGCGTGAGATCAGAACCGTGACCAGTTCTCGAAATGCTTTGTTTGCCTCCAAAGTTTCTTGAACCAGCTTAAATAATTGGTCCATTCTTCCGTTGATCTCCCTTATGGAGTTCTCCAACGCCCGGAATTTATTATCAGGCAGCACGTTTGGTTCTTGTTGGGTATGTTTATTAGCGCTTGGCCCAGGTTGAGCCCCTTTGGGGCGAGCTACCTCAGCGTAGGAAATATTGCAGCTGACAGTGCTAGCAGGGATGAAACTCCGAGTGATGTCCTGGTTATGTTTTGCTCTCGAGGTGTTGCTGGAGGCAGGGAGCCTTGGCTTTGGTTTTAGCATTCTGCTTTTTTCAGCCCTGACTGGACATTTCCTGTCTGTTGAAGCGTGATCTCCTCCACAGTTGATGCACAAATAGTCATCACCAGTGCATAGTACCGAACCCGTCGAGTGCGAGCCAGCGCACTTGCCACAGATAGGCTCTTGGAAAAAGTAACTTTTGGAGTGACCAAACATATGACATTTGAGGCATTGCAAAATTTCGTTTCTACGAGAAGCGCGCTCGAAGGTAATCCTGTACTTTCCAAGTTTTTGTAGTTTTAATACCTCTGCCGCTAGAGGCCCTTGTTTAATATTGACAAAGAATAAGTTCTGCCGAGTCTTGTAGTTGACCGTCGCTTCATCATCTTCAGTGTTTATCTCAATATTGCGCCAGTCTGCCTTTCTGGGACAGTAAATGTTGAGAACTTCAAAGCCAAGCTGATCAAGAGCATTCTTAATATTGGTTGTGGGCACGCTGGCATTAATTCCTTTAATGACTACCCTGTACGGCTTATCCTCCTTGAGTTGATGGTGCCAGTACAGACAATTAAGTGTGTTTAAATGCTTAATCGTCGATCGGAAAGCATCAGAGTTGACAGTGTATATTCTTGACACTCCGAACTTAGAGGTACGAATACTGTATTTGTCGGCACCAACGCACGAGTCCAAAGCCATTTCCAATTTTATGGGGTTGTCAACATTAGGCACACAAATAGCTGGAGGCTTAGCGGGCTTTTTTTGAGTTTGTCCACTTTCATTGGCATCTACGGGTGTTTCTGGCTCGTCGTCAGAACCAATTTCTGGTATGTCCATCTGCATAACATGGCTAGCTTCTTCGTCCAGAGCTGCAAAGCGGTTATTACTTAGTGCCGCTGCCTTGGAGGTGGATGCCGAAAAATCAAGTCTCTCCCTTGGGCTTTTCGCGACCTTCAGCTTAGCTTTAGTAATAGTTTTGGGTGGGCTTGCAGAAACTTTAAGCTTCTTGCTTACGAGTTGCTCTTGGGATTGAAACGAACATTTTTTCTTTCGAGCCATTGTTGAAAATAAGTCGTTCAGCGATGTATTAGAGGTCGATGTAGCCAAAGCCAAAGCGGAAACATTGGAACCCCCTGTAGAAGCCACAGTGTATGTAGAAGCAGAAATCAAACTGCTTTGTGATGTAGAAATTGTGCAGGTAACGCTGGTATCACTGCTGGTTGTTATTGTCAGAGACGAGGTTAATAAATTAGCCGATTTGCTAAGGAAATCATCGTAAATTTGGGTGCGTAAAGATCCAGGGCTTACGCCACAAATTCTCCTCATCTCTTCCAGTTTAGTTTGCCTATTGCTAGGCAAAGACTGCGACGATGAGTCTCTGTCCATAATTACAATTAATCTTACTTACAAGTAAATAAGAAATTGTAAACAAACTCCAGATTGTTTGGAGAAACTGTACCAACCTCTCGCTAGCGCAGAGCGCAGGGCGAGGGGTAAACAAAGCACTGCTGAAGCCTAGCTTATCTCTGTGAAGTACCACAGTAAGCAGCCGCCACCGCAAGCAGTGGCTTAAAATAGAAGTGTAAACGAAAGAAACACAACAAAATAGGTTGTGAAGATCACTTGGGAAGATCTGCTTAGCGCGCACGTCCGAATGCAACGAGCCGAGGGCTGAGACTGAGGCACTTATTTTACAATTTGTAGCATACTTTACACATTTGTAGGACACTTTCAGGCACCTACTTTACACATTTGTAGCATACTTTTAGGCACTATTTTTACACATTTGTAGCATACTTTTAGGCACTTATTTTCGCAACCTCTTCAAAGGCTGAAGAGATTACACCCCAGTGACCTCGCTTCTCGGGTCATCCAGTAATACATTAAAAAAATTTTGTAAATGTTGTAAATAATTGTAAATTTAATTTAATTGTATTTAGTTTAAATTGTATAATATGTACTATATATGTATATATATCCTCATACGTCCGGTTAGGTTCAAATGGCATTGAACGATTCCGGCGGAAATAAATATTAAAAAAAAGCATACTTTTAGGCACTTATTTTACACATTTGTAGCATACTTTTAGGCACCATTTTACACATTTGTAGCATACTTTTAGGCACTTATTTTACACATTTCAAGCATACTTTTAGGCACTTATTTTACACATTTGTAGCATACTTTTAGGCACTTATTTTAAAAATTTGTAGTATACTTTTAGGCACTTATTTTACAGTAGCATACTTATAGGCACTTATTTTACACATTTGTAGCATACTTTTTGGCACTTATTTTACACATTTGTAGCATACTTTTAGGCTTTTATTTTACACATTTTAGCATACTTTTAAGCACTTATTTTTCAGTAGCATACTTTTAGGCACTTATTTTACACATTTGTAGCATACTATTAGGCACTTATTATACACATTTGTAGCATACTTTTAGGCACTTATTTTACTCATTTCTAGCATACTTTTAGGGACTTATTTTACACATTTCAAGCATACTTTTAGACACTTATTTTACAAATTTATAGTATACTTTTAGGCAGTTATTTTACAGTAGCATACTTATAGGCACTTATTTTACACATTTGTAGCATACTTTTAGGCACTTATTTTACACATTACACATTTGTAGAATACTATTACCTTTCTTTGCCATCCTGAGATCCTTCATAACTGATCGGACCTTTGATGTGGCAATAAGAGACTCCCAGTCCAGCGTGTGTGAGATCAATGCTGGGGTTCCACAGGGAAGTGTACTTGGACCCTTTCTGTACACGCTGTACACTGCTGACATGCCGACCCCCGGCAGCAACAATGATGACGACTCCGCTGCGAAGCTGCTCCTGGCCACTTATGCTGACGACACCTGCACGCTAGCCTCCCACTCATCGCTGCAAACTGCAACAAATGCAGTTCAGGGGTGGCTCCACGCTATGGAGAACTGGTCTGCGAAATGGAACATCGCTATTAACTCCGCCAAATCCGCCCACATGACCTTCGCCCGCCGGCACGGTACTTCGGTTGGTCTCACCTTCAATGGAGATGCCATCACCAGTGTCACCTCCCATTGCTACCTAGGAGTACATTTGGACAGAGCGCTAGTATGGCGGGCCCACATCTCGGCAATCAAAGCCAAATGCTTGCAGAAGGTACAAAAGCTTGACTGGCTGCTGCGCTCGAAAAAATTGCACTTTTCAAATAAGGCCCTGCTAATTAAAGCTATCATCACGCCAACTTGGACGTACGCCATTCAAGCATGGGGCACTGCCTCTAAGCATCAGCTTGAGAGGCTCAGAGTCGTGCAATCACGTGCAGCTCGGCGAGCATCCGGGCTCCCCTGGTACGTTACAAACAGTGCCATCGAGAGGGACTTTCGACTACTACCTATCGGGGACCAAATTAATATACACAGCAGTCGTTACGCTGACAGGATTGTGGCACATCCAAACCCCCTAGCGAGTGACCTAGCTGAGCCAATTTCTCTCCGACGGCTGAAGAAGCTACATCCAACCGATCTCCCTACTCGTAAGATCGTATAAAATTCTCACTTATATTGTTACTTTAAAACTCGTTATAATTGTTACTTAGTATTTAAGGCTACTATGTATGCATAAAATTTCTTTCTCGTTAATTACGCTTGGTTAAGTTCAGAAGGCACTGAACAGATTCCAGTGAATAAAAAATAATATTTAAAAAAAAAAAAAAAAAAAGAATACTATTAGGCACTTTTTACACATTTGTAGCATAGTTTTAGCAATTATTTTACACATTTTACCATACTTTTTAGCACTTATTTTTTACATTTGTATTTTGAGGTTTATTGTTTGTTTTTAATCTGCTCGGGCGCCACTGTAACGACCCTGTTTTGGGAGACGGTATAGCTCGCCGTGGTCGGGGTCCGTGACACATATTTTTATTTATTCCTCTATATATTGATTTATTTCCCTTTCTCCAATAATCACACAGATGGGTAAAACTAGAGACACTCAATTTAAAGTAACCGTATAATCGTTGTGTGTAGTTGCGTCGAGACTGCTTGCTCTGTCGATTCGGCGTAATCCTGTGTGCAAGCTTCGGCGATGCGAAAGGGCGTAGTGATGAACTGCTTGATGCAAGTGTCGGCGCTGCGGATAGGCCGATTGATGAACTGCTTGCTGTGAGTGTCGGCGCTGCGGATGGGCCAACTTATGAACTGCTTGCTGCAAGTGTCAGCGCTGCGAATGGGACGAGATGTCGCCTCGTCGTGCGTACGTCGGGTCCGAAGTGTTCTGGTTCGTTGGTAAAAATATAACCGTTTCTAATGAAAGTGCCCGATTTTGGTGCGTGTTTTGAATGTGGTGTAGCGTAGGGAGAATAAAAGATCATTGTGTGTTGTTTTTGGAATGTTCTTTTATTATTTGTGACATTTTTGCAGCATGCTTTTAGGCATTTATTTTACACATTTGTAGCATACTTTTAGGCACTTATTTTACGCATTTCAAACATATTTTTAGGCACTTATTTTACACATTTCAAGCATACTTCTGGCACTTATGTTTATACATTTCAAGCATACTTTAGGCACTTATTTTACACATTTGTAGCATACTTTTAGACACTTATTTTACACATTTGTATTATACTTTTAGGAACTTATTTTACACATTTGTAAAATTTTTTAGGCATTTATTTTACACATTTGTAGCATACTTTTAGGCACTAATTTTAAACATTTGTAGCATACTTTTAGGCACCTTTTTTTACACATTTGTAGCATACTTTTACACACTTATTTTACATATTTGTAGCATACTTTAAGGCATTTATTTTACACATTTGTAACATACTTTTAGGCACTTATTTTACACATTTGTAGCATACTTTTAGGCACTTATGTTTATACATTTCAAGCCTACTTTAGGCACTTATTTTACACATTTGTAGCATACTTTTAGACACTATTTTAAACACAAACTTCTGAAAAACATCTCTGCCGTCTGCAGACACAAAGTCACCTTGGAGAAACCACGCAAGCAATCACGCCCTGTGCAATGTCAAAGGTGTCAGGAATATGGCCACACAAAAGCATATTACACACGGCATCATATATCTTAGAGAATGTGGAGAAAATGACCAACACTGGAGTGGAAACTCGGAAAGGATGACCCTAGGTGTTGCTTCCACTGCGGCAACTCTCATGCGGCAAACTTCAAAGGCTGCAGAAAATACCTGCAGGTTGCATTAAAGCAGAACCTCTACAAGAAGGAGCCCACAGTATTCACCACGAATCCTGTAACAAAACCTTCAGCATTCAATCCTGGTAAGGAAACATTCGCAAGCGTTGCTTGCTGTGAGTGTCGGCGCTGCGGATGGGCCAACTTATGAACTGCTTGCTGCAAGTGTCAGCGCTGCGAATGGGACGAGATGTCGCCTCGTCGTGCGTACGTCGGGTCCGAAGTGTTCTGGTTCGTTGGTAAAAATATAACCGTTTCTAATGAAAGTGCCCGATTTTGGTGCGTGTTTTGAATGTGGTGTAGCGTAGGGAGAATAAAAGATCATTGTGTGTTGTTTTTGGAATGTTCTTTTATTATTTGTGACATTTTTGCAGCATGCTTTTAGGCATTTATTTTACACATTTGTAGCATACTTTTAGGCACTTATTTTACGCATTTCAAACATATTTTTAGGCACTTATTTTACACATTTCAAGCATACTTCTGGCACTTATGTTTATACATTTCAAGCATACTTTAGGCACTTATTTTACACATTTGTAGCATACTTTTAGACACTTATTTTACACATTTGTATTATACTTTTAGGAACTTATTTTACACATTTGTAAAATTTTTTAGGCATTTATTTTACACATTTGTAGCATACTTTTAGGCACTAATTTTAAACATTTGTAACATACTTTTAGGCACCTTCTTTTACACATTTGTAGCATACTTTTACACACTTATTTTACATATTTGTAGCATACTTTAAGGCATTTATTTTACACATTTGTAACATACTTTTAGGCACTTATTTTACACATTTGTAGCATACTTTTAGGCACTTATGTTTATACATTTCAAGCCTACTTTAGGCACTTTTTACACATTTGTAGCATACTTTTAGACACTATTTTAAACACAAACTTCTGAAAAACATCTCTGCCGTCTGCAGACACAAAGTCACCTTGGAGAAACCACGCAAGCAATCACGCCCTGTGCAATGTCAAAGGTGTCAGGAATATGGCCACACAAAAGCATATTACACACGGCATCATATATCTTAGAGAATGTGGAGAAAATGACCAACACTGGAGTGGAAACTCGGAAAGGATGACCCTAGGTGTTGCTTCCACTGCGGCAACTCTCATGCGGCAAACTTCAAAGGCTGCAGAAAATACCTGCAGGTTGCATTAAAGCAGAACCTCTACAAGAAGGAGCCCACAGTATTCACCACGAATCCTGTAACAAAACCTTCAGCATTCAATCCTGGTAAGGAAACATTCGCAAGCGTTGCCAAAAGGAGCCAATCCAGCGAACAACGTACCCTGCCCCGCAGAGGAACTGAAAATCATTCAATCCCAATGCATTTAAACGCAAATGCCTCGCTTGATGCTAAGCTGGAACAGCTTTTTACGAGGCTCGACAGGATGCTGTCGCTTGTAGAAACACTAATGCAAGCTATTCTGCAAACCCGCTCTTCCTCTACTGCTCTTCACAATGGTGTTCTTAAAATAGCAAGATGGAATCCAAATAGGGTAACCGAAAACAAACGAGATTACTGCTTTCATTGAACTGCACGACATTGACATCCTCCTGTTGTCAGAAGCTCACCTTTGTTCCCGATCCAACTTCAAGATCCCTGGCTTCACCCTGCATAAGACATCTATCCGGACGACCAGCGGCATGGGGGCGCGCCGATCCTCGTTAAAGCAGTCATTGCTCATCAACTCGCGTTTATTATTTCTAAAGACCACATTCAAGATCTCTTCAGTCTACTGCCATCCAGCCTTCAGGTGTACAGAAGCACACATCACACCATTCCTCTCCCAGCTCGGAGTTAAATTCCTTGCAGCAGGTGATTGGAATGCCAAACATATGTGGTTAGGCAACTACAGAATGTGTGCCAGAGGCCGGATTCTGAGCTTAGTCCTGTCCGATGAAAACATCGATGTTGTAGCATCTGGAGAGGCCACCTGCTATCCTCATCGTGCAAACGCCACTCCCAGCGCAATCGACTTTGAAATTTCAAAGGGCTTCAGACAGCAACAGATCACGGTTAGAGTTTTGACTGAGCTGCCATCAGACCACCTCTTTTTGTTGGAAGAACAAGCTCAATTCTTTAAAGGAGTCCCAAAAATGTTGCCACCACATGCAAACATAGAGACTTTCAAGTCGTACATTGAAACGCACACAATGCTGAACTTCCCGATCATTTCGTGCAGCGATCTGGATGCGTACGTCGACTGCCTCACAACAACAGTTGCAGAAGCTGCACAGCAAGCTACGCCACCTCCGCGTCCATCTGGTCTCCCAGCTAATAGAAGGGCGCCCATACTATCCTCGGAGGCAAGGGCACTGCTGGACCAAAAAAGGCGTCTTAGAAGGCACTACATTGTTACGGGTGATCCTGCAACTAAGCAGCTTTTATCAAGCGTAACAAACAGACTGCATAGAATGCTAGCAAAAACACGACAGAAGAACATCGATTTACTGTTGGAAGGAGCTGGCCCGGATAGTTGCAGCAATTTCTGTATATGGAAGCTCACGAGAGGAATGAAGAGACAGACGCTTTTCCAATCTCCTATACAGAGTCACAGTGGCCACTGGCTCAAGTCAGATTGTGAGAAAGCAAATGCTTTTGCTGAGCACCTGACCTACACCTTCACGGCATTTCAACGACCAGACGCTTTACTGCGTTATGAGGTTGCCAACTTTTTAAGCGCTCCTATGCAACCTGCCCGCTCCATTGGACCCATCACGCCGCAAGAAATCATGTTGCTTCTTAAAGCACTAAAACCTAAGAAGTCCCCTGGACACGACGGCATCGATAATCGAGTGGCAAAGTCTCTTCCACGCAAAGGAGTTATATCACTGGTAAAAACTTTCGCCTTCGATAAGGTGTGGCACAATGGCTTGCTCTTAAAAATGAAGGATCTTCCCCCAGCACCCTACTTCGCCATAATGAGCACTCTCTTCCCGTCACATTTTCCGTAGGTATGTATCTTCCTCTCTGCTGCTGGCTACCTATGCAGATGACACGGCCATGCTTGCGTCCCACACATGTCAGCAGACAGCAGCGGCGGCAGTTCAAGACTGGCTGTATGAGATAGAAAGATGGACCAAGCAATGGAACATTGAAATTAACTCCAATAAATCGGCATGCGTGACATTTTCAATAAGACCCTTGATCTGACTTTCGATAATGGCAACATCAAAAACGTTAATTCTCACTGCTACCTGGGTGTCCACTTGGACCGCCGGCTGATATGGAACTCCCACATCACAGCCATAAAATATAAATGCCTTCGCAAGCTCCAGAAGATGGATTGGCTTTTGAAGTCCATCTGTCGACGAAGGCTCTATTGCTAAAAGCGATCCTTACGCCAACTTGGAAATACGGTATTCAAATTTGGGGCACAGCTTCAAGGCACCAGCTGAACAGGCTAAAAGTGGTGCAGGCACGTGCTGCTACGCGGGTAACCGGGCTTCCCTGGTATGTGACCAACCGGGCAATCGAAGCTGATCTTCACTTTATTCCGGTAAGCGATCAAATTATCCACCACGGCAGCCGTTACAGCGACAGGCTCATGGCACACCCAAACCCACTGGCTAGCAGGCTTGTCAACCCGCAACCTCTTCGAAGGCTGAAGAGATTACACCCCAGTGACCTCGCTTCCCGGTCATCCAGTAATACATAAAAAAAATTTTGTAAATGTTGTAAATAATTGTATTTAGTTTAAATAGTATAATATGTACTATGTATATGTATATAGATCCTCATACGTCCGGTTAGATTCAAATGACATTGAACGATTCCGGCGGAAATAATAAATATTAAAAAAAAAACTTATTTTAAACATTTGTAGCATTTTTTTGGCATTTATTTTACACATTTGTAGCATAATTTTAGGCACTTATTTTAAACATTTGTAGCATACTTTAAGGCATTTATTTTACACATTTGTAACATACTTTTAGGCACTTATTTTACACATTTGTAGCATACTTTTAGGCACTTATGTTTATACATTTCAAGCATACTTTAGGCACTTATTTTACACATTTCTAGCATACTTTTAGACACTTATTTTAAACACAAACTTCTGAAAAACATCTCTGCCGTCTGCAGACACAAAGTCACCTTGGAGAAACCACGCAAGCAATCACGCCCTGTGCAATGTCAAAGGTGTCAGAAATATGGCCACACAAAAGCATATTACACACGGCATCATATATCTTAGAGAATGTGGAGAAAATGACCAACACTGGAATGGAAACTAGGAAAGGACGACCCTAGGTGTTGCTCCCACTGCGGCACCTCTCATGCGGCAAACTTCAAAGGCTGCAGAAAATACCTGCAAGTTGCATTTAAGCAGAACCTCTACAAGAAGGACAACGAGCCCACAGTATTCACCACGAATCCTGTACCAAAACCTTCAGCATTCAATCCTGGTAAGGAAACATTCGCAAGCGTTGCCAAAAGCAGCCAATCCAGCGAACAACGTAGCCTGCCCCGCAGAGGAACTGAAAATCATTCAATCCCAATGCATTCAAACGCAAATGCCTTGCCTGATGCTAAGCTGGAACAGTTTTTTACGAGGCTCGACAGGATGCTGTCGCTTGTAGAAACACTAATGCAAGCTATTCTGCAAACCCGCTCTTCCTCTACTGCTCTTCACAATGGTGCCCTTAAAATAGCAAGTTGGAATCATGGGGTAAGCGAAAACAAACGAGATTACTGCTTTCATTGAACTGCACGACATTGACATCCTCCTGTTGTCAGAAGCTCACCTTTGTTCCCGATCCAACTTCAAGATCCCTGGCTTCACCCTACATAAGACATCCATCCGGACGACCAGCGGCATGGGGGCGCGGCGATCCTCTTGAAAGCAGTCATTGCTCATCAACTCGCGTTTATTATTTCTAAAGACCACATTCAAGATCTCTTCAGTCTACTGCCATCCAGCCTTCAGGTGTACAGAAGCACACATCACACCATTCCTCTCCCAGCTCGGAGTTAAATTCCTTGCAGCAGGTGATTGGAATGCCAAACATAGGTGGTTAGGCAACTACAGAATGTGTGCCAGAGGCCGGATTCTGAGCTTAGTCCTGGCCGATGAAAACATCGATGTTGTAGCATCTGGAGAGGCCACCTGCTATCCTCATCGTGCAAACGCCACTCCCAGCGCAATCGACTTCGGAATTTCAAAGGGCTTCAGACAGCAACAGATCACGGTTAGAGTTTTGACTGAGCTGCCATCAGACCACCACTTTTTGTTGGAAGAACAAGCTCAATTATTTAAAGGAGTCCCCAAAATGTTGCCACCACATGCAAACATAGAGACTTGCAAGTCGTACATTGAAACGCACACAATGCTGAACTTCCCGATCATTTCGTGCAGCGATCTGGATGCGTACGTCGACTGCCTCACAACAACAGTTGCAGAAGCTGCACAGCAAGCTACGCCACCTCCGCGTCCATCTGGTCTCCCAGCTAATAGAAGGGCGCCCATACTATCCTCGGAGGCAAGTGCACTGCTGGACCAAAAAAGGCGTCTTAGAAGGCACTACATTGTTACGGGTGATCCTGCAACTAAGCAGCTTTTATCAAGCGTAACAAACAGACTGCATAGAATGCTAGCAAAAACACGAGAGAAGAACATCGATTTACTGTTGGAAGGAGCTGGCCCGGATAGTTGCAGCGATTTCTGTATATGGAAGCTCACGAGAGGAATGAAGAGACAGACGCTTTTCCAATCTCCTATACAGAGTCACAGTGGCCACTGGCTCAAGTCAGATTGTGAGAAAGCAAATGCTTTTGCTGAGCACCTGGCCTACACCTTCACGGCATTTCAACGACCAGACGCTTTACTGCGTTATGAGGTTGCCAACTTTTTAAGCGCTCCTATGCAACCTGCCCGCTCCATTGGACCCATCACGCCGCAAGAAAGCATGTTGCTTCTTAAAGCACTAAAACCTAAGAAGTCCCCTGGACACGACGGCATCGATAATCGAGTGGCAAAGTCTCTTCCACGCAAAGGAGTTATATCACTGGTAAAAACTTTCGCCTTCGATAAGGTGTGGCACAATGGCTTGCTCTTAAAAATGAAGGATCTTCCCCCAGCACCCTACTTCGCCATAATGAGCACTCTCTTCCCGTCACATTTCCCGTAGGTATGTATCTTCCTCTCTGCTGCTGGCTACCTATGCAGATGACACGGCCATGCTTGCGTCCCACACATGTCAGCAGACAGCAGCGGCGGCAGTTCAAGACTGGCTGTATGAGATAGAAAGATGGACCAAGCAATGGAACATTGAAATTAACTCCAATAAATCGGCATGCGTGACATTTTCAATAAGACCCTTGATCTGACTTTCGATAATGGCAACATCAAAAACGTTAATTCTCACTGCTACCTGGGTGTCCACTTGGACCGCCGGCTGATATGGAACTCCCACATCACAGCCATAAAATATAAATGCCTTCGCAAGCTCCAGAAGATGGATTGGCTTTTGAAGTCCATCTGTCGACGAAGGCTCTATTGCTAAAAGCGATCCTTACGCCAACTTGGAAATACGGTATTCAAATTTGGGGCACAGCTTCAAGGCACCAGCTGAACAGGCTAAAAGTGGTGCAGGCACGTGCTGCTACGCGGGTAACCGGGCTTCCCTGGTATGTGACCAACCGGGCAATCGAAGCTGATCTTCACTTTATTCCGGTAAGCGATCAAATTATCCACCACGGCAGCCGTTACAGCGACAGGCTCATGGCACACCCAAACCCACTGGCTAGCAGGCTTGTCAACCCGCAACCTCTTCGAAGGCTGAAGAGATTACACCCCAGTGACCTCGCTTCCCGGTCATCCAGTAATACATAAAAAAAATTTTGTAAATGTTGTAAATAATTGTATTTAGTTTAAATAGTATAATATGTACTATGTATATGTATATAGATCCTCATACGTCCGGTTAGATTCAAATGACATTGAACGATTCCGGCGGAAATAATAAATATTAAAAAAAAACTTATTTTAAACATTTGTAGCATTTTTTTGGCATTTATTTTACACATTTGTAGCATAATTTTAGGCACTTATTTTAAACATTTGTAGCATACTTTAAGGCATTTATTTTACACATTTGTAACATACTTTTAGGCACTTATTTTACACATTTGTAGCATACTTTTAGGCACTTATGTTTATACATTTCAAGCATACTTTAGGCACTTATTTTACACATTTGTAGCATACTTTTAGACACTTATTTTAAACACAAACTTCTGAAAAACATCTCTGCCGTCTGCAGACACAAAGTCACCTTGGAGAAACCACGCAAGCAATCACGCCCTGTGCAATGTCAAAGGTGTCAGAAATATGGCCACACAAAAGCATATTACACACGGCATCATATATCTTAGAGAATGTGGAGAAAATGACCAACACTGGAATGGAAACTCGGAAAGGACGACCCTAGGTGTTGCTTCCACTGCGGCACCTCTCATGCGGCAAACTTCAAAGGCTGCAGAAAATACCTGCAAGTTGCATTTAAGCAGAACCTCTACAAGAAGGACAACGAGCCCACAGTATTCACCACGAATCCTGTACCAAAACCTTCAGCATTCAATCCTGGTAAGGAAACATTCGCAAGCGTTGCCAAAAGCAGCCAATCCAGCGAACAACGTAGCCTGCCCCGCAGAGGAACTGAAAATCATTCAATCCCAATGCATTCAAACGCAAATGCCTTGCCTGATGCTAAGCTGGAACAGTTTTTTACGAGGCTCGACAGGATGCTGTCGCTTGTAGAAACACTAATGCAAGCTATTCTGCAAACCCGCTCTTCCTCTACTGCTCTTCACAATGGTGCCCTTAAAATAGCAAGTTGGAATCCAAATGGGGTAAGCGAAAACAAACGAGATTACTGCTTTCATTGAACTGCACGACATTGACATCCTCCTGTTGTCAGAAGCTCACCTTTGTTCCCGATCCAACTTCAAGATCCCTGGCTTCACCCTACATAAGACATCCATCCGGACGACCAGCGGCATGGGGGCGCGGCGATCCTCGTGAAAGCAGTCATTGCTCATCAACTCGCGTTTATTATTTCTAAAGACCACATTCAAGATCTCTTCAGTCTACTGCTATCCAGCCTTCAGGTGTACAGAAGCACACATCACACCATTCCTCTCCCAGCTCGGAGTTAAATTCCTTGCAGCAGGTGATTGGAATGCCAAACATAGGTGGTTAGGCAACTACAGAATGTGTGCCAGAGGCCGGATTCTGAGCTTAGTCCTGGCCGATGAAAACATCGATGTTGTAGCATCTGGAGAGGCCACCTGCTATCCTCATTGTGCAAACGCCACTCCCAGCGCAATCGACTTCGGAATTTCAAAGGGCTTCAGACAGCAACAGATCACGGTTAGAGTTTTGACTGAGCTGCCATCAGACCACCACTTTTTGTTGGAAGAACAAGCTCAATTATTTAAAGGAGTCCCCAAAATGTTGCCACCACATGCAAACATAGAGACTTGCAAGTCGTACATTGAAACGCACACAATGCTGAACTTCCCGATCATTTCGTGCAGCGATCTGGATGCGTACGTCGACTGCCTCACAACAACAGTTGCAGAAGCTGCACAGCAAGCTACGCCACCTCCGCGTCCATCTGGTCTCCCAGCTAATAGAAGGGCGCCCATACTATCCTCGGAGGCAAGGGCACTGCTGGACCAAAAAAGGCGTCTTAGAAGGCACTACATTGTTACGGGTGATCCTGCAACTAAGCAGCTTTTATCAAGCGTAACAAACAGACTGCATAGAATGCTAGCAAAAACACGAGAGAAGAACATCGATTTACTGTTGGAAGGAGCTGGCCCGGATAGTTGCAGCGATTTCTGTATATGGAAGCTCACGAGAGGAATGAAGAGACAGACGCTTTTCCAATCTCCTATACAGAGTCACAGTGGCCACTGGCTCAAGTCAGATTGTGAGAAAGCAAATGCTTTTGCTGAGCACCTGGCCTACACCTTCACGGCATTTCAACGACCAGACGCTTTACTGCGTTATGAGGTTGCCAACTTTTTAAGCGCTCCTATGCAACCTGCCCGCTCCATTGGACCCATCACGCCGCAAGAAAGCATGTTGCTTCTTAAAGCACTAAAACCTAAGAAGTCCCCTGGACACGACGGCATCGATAATCGAGTGGCAAAGTCTCTTCCACGCAAAGGAGTTATATCACTGGTAAAAACTTTCGCCTTCGATAAGGTGTGGCACAATGGCTTGCTCTTAAAAATGAAGGATCTTCCCCCAGCACCCTACTTCGCCATAATGAGCACTCTCTTCCCGTCACATTTCCCGTAGGTATGTATCTTCCTCTCTGCTGCTGGCTACCTATGCAGATGACACGGCCATGCTTGCGTCCCACACATGTCAGCAGACAGCAGCGGCGGCAGTTCAAGACTGGCTGTATGAGATAGAAAGATGGACCAAGCAATGGAACATTGAAATTAACTCCAATAAATCGGCATGCGTGACATTTTCAATAAGACCCTTGATCTGACTTTCGATAATGGCAACATCAAAAACGTTAATTCTCACTGCTACCTGGGTGTCCACTTGGACCGCCGGCTGATATGGAACTCCCACATCACAGCCATAAAATATAAATGCCTTCGCAAGCTCCAGAAGATGGATTGGCTTTTGAAGTCCATCTGTCGACGAAGGCTCTATTGCTAAAAGCGATCCTTACGCCAACTTGGAAATACGGTATTCAAATTTGGGGCACAGCTTCAAGGCACCAGCTGAACAGGCTAAAAGTGGTGCAGGCACGTGCTGCTACGCGGGTAACCGGGCTTCCCTGGTATGTGACCAACCGGGCAATCGAAGCTGATCTTCACTTTATTCCGGTAAGCGATCAAATTATCCACCACGGCAGCCGTTACAGCGACAGGCTCATGGCACACCCAAACCCACTGGCTAGCAGGCTTGTCAACCCGCAACCTCTTCGAAGGCTGAAGAGATTACACCCCAGTGACCTCGCTTCCCGGTCATCCAGTAATACATAAAAAAAATTTTGTAAATGTTGTAAATAATTGTATTTAGTTTAAATAGTATAATATGTACTATGTATATGTATATAGATCCTCATACGTCCGGTTAGATTCAAATGACATTGAACGATTCCGGCGGAAATAATAAATATTAAAAAAAAACTTATTTTAAACATTTGTAGCATTTTTTTGGCATTTATTTTACACATTTGTAGCATAATTTTAGGCACTTATTTTAAACATTTGTAGCATACTTTAAGGCATTTATTTTACACATTTGTAACATACTTTTAGGCACTTATTTTACACATTTGTAGCATACTTTTAGGCACTTATGTTTATACATTTCAAGCATACTTTAGGCACTTATTTTACACATTTGTAGCATACTTTTAGACACTTATTTTAAACACAAACTTCTGAAAAACATGTCTGCCGTCTGCAGACACAAAGTCACCTTGGAGAAACCACGCAAGCAATCACGCCCTGTGCAATGTCAAAGGTGTCAGAAATATGGCCACACAAAAGCATATTACACACGGCATCATATATCTTAGAGAATGTGGAGAAAATGACCAACACTGGAATGGAAACTCGGAAAGGACGACCCTAGGTGTTGCTTCCACTGCGGCACCTCTCATGCGGCAAACTTCAAAGGCTGCAGAAAATACCTGCAAGTTGCATTTAAGCAGAACCTCTACAAGAAGGACAACGAGCCCACAGTATTCACCACGAATCCTGTACCAAAACCTTCAGCATTCAATCCTGGTAAGGAAACATTCGCAAGCGTTGCCAAAAGCAGCCAATCCAGCGAACAACGTAGCCTGCCCCGCAGAGGAACTGAAAATCATTCAATCCCAATGCATTCAAACGCAAATGCCTTGCCTGATGCTAAGCTGGAACAGTTTTTTACGAGGCTCGACAGGATGCTGTCGCTTGTAGAAACACTAATGCAAGCTATTCTGCAAACCCGCTCTTCCTCTACTGCTCTTCACAATGGTGCCCTTAAAATAGCAAGTTGGAATCCAAATGGGGTAAGCGAAAACAAACGAGATTACTGCTTTCATTGAACTGCACGACATTGACATCCTCCTGTTGTCAGAAGCTCACCTTTGTTCCCGATCCAACTTCAAGATCCCTGGCTTCACCCTACATAAGACATCCATCCGGACGACCAGCGGCATGGGGGCGCGGCGATCCTCGTGAAAGCAGTCATTGCTCATCAACTCGCGTTTATTATTTCTAAAGACCACATTCAAGATCTCTTCAGTCTACTGCTATCCAGCCTTCAGGTGTACAGAAGCACACATCACACCATTCCTCTCCCAGCTCGGAGTTAAATTCCTTGCAGCAGGTGATTGGAATGCCAAACATAGGTGGTTAGGCAACTACAGAATGTGTGCCAGAGGCCGGATTCTGAGCTTAGTCCTGGCCGATGAAAACATCGATGTTGTAGCATCTGGAGAGGCCACCTGCTATCCTCATTGTGCAAACGCCACTCCCAGCGCAATCGACTTCGGAATTTCAAAGGGCTTCAGACAGCAACAGATCACGGTTAGAGTTTTGACTGAGCTGCCATCAGACCACCACTTTTTGTTGGAAGAACAAGCTCAATTATTTAAAGGAGTCCCCAAAATGTTGCCACCACATGCAAACATAGAGACTTGCAAGTCGTACATTGAAACGCACACAATGCTGAACTTCCCGATCATTTCGTGCAGCGATCTGGATGCGTACGTCGACTGCCTCACAACAACAGTTGCAGAAGCTGCACAGCAAGCTACGCCACCTCCGCGTCCATCTGGTCTCCCAGCTAATAGAAGGGCGCCCATACTATCCTCGGAGGCAAGGGCACTGCTGGACCAAAAAGGCGTCTTAGAAGGCACTACATTGTTACGGGTGATCCTGCAACTAAGCAGCTTTTATCAAGCGTAACAAACAGACTGCATAGAATGCTAGCAAAAACACGACAGAAGAACATCGATTTACTGTTGGAAGGAGCTGGCCCGGATAGTTGCAGCGATTTCTGTATATGGAAGCTCACGAGAGGAATGAAGAGACAGACGCTTTTCCAATCTCCTATACAGAGTCACAGTGGCCACTGGCTCAAGTCAGATTGTGAGAAAGCAAATGCTTTTGCTGAGCACCTGGCCTACACCTTCACGGCATTTCAACGACCAGACGCTTTACTGCGTTATGAGGTTGCCAACTTTTTAAGCGCTCCTATGCAACCTGCCCGCTCCATTGGACCCATCACGCCGCAAGAAATCATGTTGCTTCTTAAAGCACTAAAACCTAAGAAGTCCCCTGGACACGACGGCATCGATAATCGAGTGGCAAAGTCTCTTCCACGCAAAGGAGTTATATCACTGGTAAAAACTTTCGCCTTCGATAAGGTGTGGCACAATGGCTTGCTCTTAAAAATGAAGGATCTTCCCCCAGCACCCTACTTCGCCATAATGAGCACTCTCTTCCCGTCACATTTCCCGTAGGTATGTATCTTCCTCTCTGCTGCTGGCTACCTATGCAGATGACACGGCCATGCTTGCGTCCCACACATGTCAGCAGACAGCAGCGGCGGCAGTTCAAGACTGGCTGTATGAGATAGAAAGATGGACCAAGCAATGGAACATTGAAATTAACTCCAATAAATCGGCATGCGTGACATTTTCAATAAGACCCTTGATCTGACTTTCGATAATGGCAACATCAAAAACGTTAATTCTCACTGCTACCTGGGTGTCCACTTGGACCGCCGGCTGATATGGAACTCCCACATCACAGCCATAAAATATAAATGCCTTCGCAAGCTCCAGAAGATGGATTGGCTTTTGAAGTCCATCTGTCGACGAAGGCTCTATTGCTAAAAGCGATCCTTACGCCAACTTGGAAATACGGTATTCAAATTTGGGGCACAGCTTCAAGGCACCAGCTGAACAGGCTAAAAGTGGTGCAGGCACGTGCTGCTACGCGGGTAACCGGGCTTCCCTGGTATGTGACCAACCGGGCAATCGAAGCTGATCTTCACTTTATTCCGGTAAGCGATCAAATTATCCACCACGGCAGCCGTTACAGCGACAGGCTCATGGCACACCCAAACCCACTGGCTAGCAGGCTTGTCAACCCGCAACCTCTTCGAAGGCTGAAGAGATTACACCCCAGTGACCTCGCTTCCCGGTCATCCAGTAATACATAAAAAAATTTTGTAAATGTTGTAAATAATTGTATTTAGTTTAAATAGTATAATATGTACTATGTATATGTATATAGATCCTCATACGTCCGGTTAGATTCAAATGACATTGAACGATTCCGGCGGAAATAATAAATATTAAAAAAAAAACTTATTTTAAACATTTGTAGCATTTTTTTGGAATTTATTTTACACATTTGTAGCATACTTTTACACACTTATTTTACATATTTGTAGCATACTTTAAGGCATTTATTTTACACATTTGTAACATACTTTTAGGCACTTATTTTACACATTTGTAGCATACTTTTAGGCACTTATGTTTATACATTTCAAGCCCACTTTAGGCACTTATTTTACACATTTGTAGCATACTTTTAGACACTATTTTAAACACAAACTTCTGAAAAACATCTCTGCCGTCTGCAGACACAAAGTCACCTTGGAGAAACCACGCAAGCAATCACGCCCTGTGCAATGTCAAAGGTGTCAGGAATATGGCCACACAAAAGCATATTACACACGGCATCATATATCTTAGAGAATGTGGAGAAAATGACCAACACTGGAGTGGAAACTCGGAAAGGATGACCCTAGGTGTTGATTCCACTGCGGCAACTCTCATGCGGCAAACTTCAAAGGCTGCAGAAAATACCTGCAGGTTGCATTAAAGCAGAACCTCTACAAGAAGGACAACGAGCCCACAGTATTCACCACGAATCCTGTAACAAAACCTTCAGCATTCAATCCTGGTAAGGAAACATTCGCAAGCGTTGCCAAAAGGAGCCAATCCAGCGAACAACGTACCCTGCCCCGCAGAGGAACTGAAAATCATTCAATCCCAATGCATTTAAACGCAAATGCCTCGCTTGATGATAAGCTGGAACAGCTTTTTACGAGGCTCGACAGGATGCTGTCGCTTGTAGAAACACTAATGCAAGCTATTCTGCAAACCCGCTCTTCTTATACTGCTCTTCACAATGGTGCCCTTAAAATAGCAAGATGGAATCCAAATAGGGTAACCGAAAACAAACGAGATTACTGCTTTCATTGAACTGCACGACATTGACATCCTCCTGTTGTCAGAAGCTCACCTTTGTTCCCGATCCAACTTCAAGATCCCTGGCTTCACCCTACATAAGACATCTATCCGGACGACCAGCGGCATGGGGGCGCGCCGATCCTCGTGAAAGCAGTCATTGCTTATCAACTCGCGTTTATTATTTCTAAAGACCACATTCAAGATCTCTTCAGTCTACTGCCATCCAGCCTTCAGGTGTACAGAAGCACACCATTCCTCTCCCAGCTCGGAGTTAAATTCCTTGCAGCAGGTGATTGGAATGCCAAACATATGTGGTTAGGCAACTACAGAATGTGTGCCAGAGGCCGGATTCTGAGCTTAGTCCTGTCCGATGAAAACATCGATGTTGTAGCATCTGGAGAGGCCACCTGCTATCCTCATCGTGCAAACGCCACTCCCAGCGCAATCGACTTTGAAATTTCTAAGGGCTTCAGACAGCAACAGATCACGGTTAGAGTTTTGACTGAGCTGCCATCAGACCACCTCTTTTTGTTAGAAGAACAAGCTCAATTCTTTAAAGGAGTCCCAAAAATGTTGCCACCACATGCAAACATAGAGACTTTCAAGTCGTACATTGAAACGCACACAATGCTGAACTTCCCGATCATTTCGTGCAGCGATCTGGATGCGTACGTCGACTGCCTCACAACAACAGTTGCAGAAGCTGCACAGCAAGCTACGCCACCTCCGCGTCCATCTGGTCTCCCAGCTAATAGAAGGGCGCCCATACTATCCTCGGAGGCAAGGGCACTGCTGGACCAAAAAAGGCGTCTTAGAAGGCACTACATTGTTACGGGTGATCCTGCAACTAAGCAGCTTTTATCAAGCGTAACAAACAGACTGCACAGAATGCTAGCAAAAACACGACAGAAGAACATCGATTTACTGTTGGAAGGAGCTGGATAGTTGCAGCGATTTCTGTATATGGAAGCTCACGAGAGGAATGAAGAGACAGACGCTTTTCCAATCTCCTATACAGAGTCACAGTGGCCACTGGCTCAAGTCAGATTGTGAGAAAGCAAATGCTTTTGCTGAGCACCTGGCCTACACCTTCACGGCATTTCAACGACCAGACGCTTTACAGCGTTATGAGGTTGCCAACTTTTTAAGCGCTCCTATGCAACCTGCCCGCTCCATTGGACCCATCACGCCGCAAGAAATCATGTTGCTTCTTAAAGCACTAAAACCTAAGAAGTCCCCTGGACACGACGGCATCGATAATCGAGTGGCAAAGTCTCTTCCACGCAAAGGAGTTATATCACTGGTAAAAACTTTCGCCTTCGATAAGGTGTGGCACAATGGCTTGCTCTTAAAAATGAAGGATCTTCCCCCAGCACCCTACTTCGCCATAATGAGCACTCTCTTCCCGTCACATTTCCCGTAGGTATGTATCTTCCTCTCTGCTGCTGGCTACCTATGCAGATGACACGGCCATGCTTGCGTCCCACACATGTCAGCAGACAGCAGCGGCGGCAGTTCAAGACTGGCTGTATGAAATAGAAAGATGGACCAAGCAATGGAACATTGAAATTAACTCCAATAAATCGGCATGCGTGACATTTTCAATAAGACCCTTGATCTGACTTTCGATAATGGCAACATCAAAAACGTTAATTCTCACTGCTACCTGGGTGTCCACTTGGACCGCCGGCTGATATGGAACTCCCACATCACAGCCATAAAATATAAATGCCTTCGCAAGCTCCAGAAGATGGATTGGCTTTTGAAGTCCATCTGTCGACGAAGGCTCTATTGCTAAAAGCGATCCTTACGCCAACTTGGAAATACGGTATTCAAATTTGGGGCACAGCTTCAAGGCACCAGCTGAACAGGCTAAAAGTGGTGCAGGCACGTGCTGCTACGCGGGCAACCGGGCTTCCCTGGTATGTGACCAACCGGGCAATCGAAGCTGATCTTCACTTTATTCCGGTAAGCGATCAAATTATCCACCACGGCAGCCGTTACAGCGACAGGCTCATGGCACACCCAAACCCACTGGCTAGCAGGCTTGTCAACCCGCAACCTCTTCGAAGGCTGAAGAGATTACACCCCAGTGACCTCGCTTCCCGGTCATCCAGTAATACATAAAAAAAATTTTGTAAATGTTGTAAATAATTGTATTTAGTTTAAATAGTATAATATGTACTATGTATATGTATATAGATCCTCATACGTCCGGTTAGATTCAAATGACATTGAACGATTCCGGCGGAAATAATAAATATTAAAAAAAAAACTTATTTTAAACATTTGTAGCATTTTTTTGGCATTTATTTTACACATTTGTAGCATAATTTTAGGCACTTATTTTAAACATTTGTAGCATACTTTAAGGCATTTATTTTACACATTTGTAACATACTTTTAGGCACTTATTTTACACATTTGTAGCATACTTTTAGGCACTTATGTTTATACATTTCAAGCATACTTTAGGCACTTATTTTACACATTTGTAGCATACTTTTAGACACTTATTTTAAACACAAACTTCTGAAAAACATCTCTGCCGTCTGCAGACACAAAGTCACCTTGGAGAAACCACGCAAGCAATCACGCCCTGTGCAATGTCAAAGGTGTCAGGAATATGGCCACACAAAAGCATATTACACACGGCATCATATATCTTAGAGAATGTGGAGAAAATGACCAACACTGGAATGGAAACTCGGAAAGGACGACCCTAGGTGTTGCTTCCACTGCGGCACCTCTCATGCGGCAAACTTCAAAGGCTGCAGAAAATACCTGCAAGTTGCATTTAAGCAGAACCTCTACAAGAAGGACAACGAGCCCACAGTATTCACCACGAATCCTGTACCAAAACCTTCAGCATTCAATCCTGGTAAGGAAACATTCGCAAGCGTTGCCAAAAGCAGCCAATCCAGCGAACAACGTAGCCTGCCCCGCAGAGGAACTGAAAATCATTCAATCCCAATGCATTCAAAAGCAAATGCCTCGCTTGATGCTAAGCTGGAACAGTTTTTTACGAGGCTCGACAGGATGCTGTCGCTTGTAGAAACACTAATGCAAGCTATTCTGCAAACCCGCTCTTCCTCTACTGCTCTTCACAATGGTGCCCTTAAAATAGCAAGTTGGAATCCAAATGGGGTAAGCGAAAACAAACGAGATTACTGCTTTCATTGAACTGCACGACATTGACATCCTCCTGTTGTCAGAAGCTCACCTTTGTTCCCGATCCAACTTCAAGATCCCTGGCTTCACCCTACATAAGACATCCATCCGGACGACCAGCGGCATGGGGGCGCGGCGATCCTCGTGAAAGCAGTCATTGCTCATCAACTCGCGTTTATTATTTCTAAAGACCACATTCAAGATCTCTTCAGTCTACTGCCATCCAGCCTTCAGGTGTACAGAAGCACACATCACACCATTCCTCTCCCAGCTCGGAGTTAAATTCCTTGCAGCAGGTGATTGGAATGCCAAACATAGGTGGTTAGGCAACTACAGAATGTGTGCCAGAGGCCGGATTCTGAGCTTAGTCCTGGCCGATGAAAACATCGATGTTGTAGCATCTGGAGAGGCCACCTGCTATCCTCATCGTGCAAACGCCACTCCCAGCGCAATCGACTTCGGAATTTCAAAGGGCTTCAGACAGCAACAGATCACGGTTAGAGTTTTGACTGAGCTGCCATCAGACCACCACTTTTTGTTGGAAGAACAAGCTCAATTATTTAAAGGAGTCCCCAAAATGTTGCCACCACATGCAAACATAGAGACTTGCAAGTCGTACATTGAAACGCACACAATGCTGAACTTCCCGATCATTTCGTGCAGCGATCTGGATGCGTACGTCGACTGCCTCACAACAACAGTTGCAGAAGCTGCACAGCAAGCTACGCCACCTCCGCGTCCATCTGGTCTCCCAGCTAATAAAAGGGCGCCCATACTATCCTCGGAGGCAAAGGCACTGCTGAACCAAAAAAGGCGTCTTAGAAGGCACTACAGTGTTACGGGTGATCCTGCAACTAAGCAGCTTTTATCAAGCGTAACAAACAGACTGCACAGAATGCTAGCAAAAACACGATAGAAGAACATCGATTTACTGTTGGAAGGAGTTGGCCCGGATAGTTGCAGCGATTTCTGTATATGGAAGCTCACGAGAGGAATAAAGAGACAGCCGCTTTTCCAATCTCCTATAGAGAGTCACAGTGGCCACTGGCTCAAGTCAGATTGTGAGAAAGCAAATGCTTTTGCTGAGCACCTGGCCTACACCTTCACGCCATTTCAACGACCAGACGCTTTACAGCGTTATGAGGTTGTCAACTTTGCAACCTGCCTATGCAACCTGCCTGCTCCATTGGACCCATCACACCGCAAAAAGTCATGTTGCTTCTTAAAGCACTAAAACCTAAGAAGTCCCCTGGACACTACGGCATCGATAATCGAGTGGCAAAGTCTCTTCCACGCAAAGGAGTCCTATCACTGGTAAAACTTTCGCCTTCGATAAAGTGTGGCACAATGGCTTGCTCTTAAAAATGAAGGATCTTCTCCCAGCACCCTACTTCGCCATAATGAGCACTATCTTCCCGTCACATTTCCCGTAGGTATGTCACCTTCCTCTCATGTCTGCTTGCGTCCCACACATGTCAGCAGACAGCAGCGGCGGCAGTTCAAGACTGGCTGTATGAGATAGAAAGATGGACCAAGCAATGGAACATTGAAATTAACTCCAATAAGTCGGCATGCGTGACATTTTCAATAAGACCCTTGATCTGACTTTCGATAATGGCAACATCGAAAACGTTAATTCTCACTGCTACCTGGGTGTCAACTTGGACCGCCGGTTGATATGGAACTCCCACATCACAGCCATAACATCAAATGCCTTCGCAAGCTCCAGAAGATGGATTGGCTTTTGAAGTCCATCTGTTGACGAAGGCTCTATTGCAAAAAGCGATCCTCACGCCAACTTTGAAATACGGTATTCAAATTTTGGGGCACAGCTTCAAGGCACCTGCTGAACAGGCTAAAAGTGGTGCGGGCACGTGCTGCTACGCGGGCAACCGGGCTTCCCTGGTATGTGACCAACCGGGCAATCGAAGCTGATCTTCGCTTTATTCCGGTGGGCGATCAAATTATCCACCACGGCAGCCGTTACAGCGACAGGCTCATGGCACACCCAAACCCACTGGCTAGCAGGCTTGTCAACCCGCAACCTCTTCGAAGGCTGAAGAGATTACACCGCAGTGACCTCGCTTCCCGGTCATCCAGTAATACATAAAAAAAATTTTGTAAATGTTGTAAATAATTGTATTTAGTTTAAATAGTATAATATGTACTATGTATATGTATATATATCCTCATACGTCCGGTTAGATTCAAATGACATTGAACGATTCCGGCGGAACTAAATATTAAAAAAAAAACTTATTTTAAACATTTGTAGCATTTTTTTGGCATTTATTTTACACATTTGTAGCATAATTTTAGGCACTTATTTTAAACATTTGCAGCATACTTTTAGGCATTTATTTTAAACATTTGTAGCATACTTTTAGGCACCTTTTTTTTTACACATTTGTAGCATACTTTTAGGCACTTATTTTAAACATTTGTAGCATACTTTTAGGCCCTTATTTTACACAATTGTAGCATACTTTTAGGCATTTATTTTACACATTTGTAAGATACTTTTAGCACTAATTTTACACATTTTAGCATACTTCAAGACTTATTTTACACATTTGTATTTTGAGGTTTCTATCTGTTTGTTTTTAATCTGCCCGGGCGTCACTGTAACGACACTGTTTCGGGAGACGGTATAGCTCGCCGTGGTCAGGGTCCGTGACAGATATTTATATTTATTCCTCTATATATCGATTTATCTCCCTTTCTCCAATAATGACACAGATAGGTAAAACTAGAGACGCTTATTTCAAAGTAACCGTATAATCGTTGTGTGTAGTAGCGTCGGGACTGCTTGCTCTGTCGATTCGGCGTGATCCGGTGTGCAAACTTCGGCGCTGCGAATGGGCGTAGTGATGTCGGCGCTGCGGATATGCCAACTTATGAACTGCTTGCTGCAAGTGTCAGCGCTGCGGATGGGCCGATGTAGCCTCGTCGTGCGTACGTCGGGTCCGAAGTCTTCTGGGTCTTTGGTAAAGATATACTTCGGCACTTATTTTACACAGATGGGTAAAACTAGTGACGTGCATTTCAATGTAATCGTATAATCGTATATTTGTTTGTAGTTACGTCGGGACTGCTTGCTCTGTCGATTCGTCGCTTCGGAAGGGTCGAGTGATGCTTGCTGTCGTGATCCGGTGTGCGAGCTTTGGCGCTGCGAAAGGGCGGAGTGATGAATTGCTTGATGCGAGTGTCGGCGCTGCGGATGGACCGAGTGATGAACTGCTTGCTGCTAGTGTCAGCGCTGCGGATGGGTGAGATATCGCCTCGTTGTGTATTTATTTTACACATTTGTAGCATACTTTTAGGCACTTATGTTACACATTTGTAGCATACTTTTAGGCACTTATTTCAAACATTTGTAGCATACTTTTGGCACCTTGTTACATATTTGTAGCATACTTTTAGGCACTTATTTTACACATTGGTAATTTGAGGTTTCTATCTGTTTGTTTTTTATCTGCTCGGGCGCCACTGTAACGACACTGTTTTGGGAGACGGTATAGCTCACCGTGGTCAGGGTTCGTGACAGATATTTGTATTTATTCCTCTATATATCGATTTAACTCTCTTTCCCCAATAATGACACAGATGGGTAAAACTAGAGACGTGCATTTCAAAGTAATCGTATAATCGTAAAGTTGTGTGTACTTGTGTCGGGACTGCTTGCTCTGTCGATTCGGCGCTTCGGAAAGGTCGTGTGATGATTGCTGTCGTGATCCGGTGTGCGAGCTTCGGCGCTGCGAAAGAGCGGAATGATTAACTGCTTGATGCGAGTGTCGGCGCTGCAGATGGACCGAGATGTCACCTTGTCGTGCCTACGTTGTGTTTAAGGTGTTTTGGGACGTTGGTACCGATATACTTGTTTTTTAATGAAAGTGAGCAATTTTGGCGAGTGTTTTGAATGTAGTGTAGCGTAGGGAGAATAAAAGATCATTGTGTGTTGTTTTTAAAATGTTCTTTTATTATTTGTGACGCTTTTATGGCATACTTTTAGGAACTTAGGAACGAGAAAGAAATTTTATGCATACATAGTAGTTTTAAATACTAAGTAACAATTATAACGAGTTTCAGAGTAACAAAATAGTGAGAATTTTATACGATCTTAAGAGTATGGAGATTGGTTGGATGTAGCTTCTTCAGCCGTCGGAGAGAAATTGGCTCAGCTAGGTCAATCGCTATGGGGGTTTGGATGTGCCACAATCCTGTCAGCGTAACGACTGCTGTGTATATTAATTTGGTCCCCGATAGGTAGTAGTCGAAAGTCCCTCTCGATGGCACTGTTTGTAACGTACCAGGGGAGACCGGATGCTTGCCAAGCTGCACGTGATTGCACGACTCTGAGCCTCTCAAGCTGATGCTTAGAGGCAGTGCCCCATGGTTGAATGGCGTACGTCCAAGTTGGCGTGATGATGGCTTTAATCAGCAGGGCCTTATTTGAAAAGTGAAATTTTTTCGAGCGCAGCAGCCAGTCAAGCTTTTGTAGCTTCTGCAAGCATTTGGCTTTGATTGCCGAGATGTGGGCGCGCCATACTAGCGCTCTGTCCAAATGTACTCCTAGGTAGCAATGGGAGGTGACACTGGTGATGGCATCTCCTTTGAAGGTGAGACCAACCGAAGTACCGTTCCGGCGGGCGAAGGTCATGTGTGCGGATTTGGCGCAGATAATAGCGATGTTCCATTTCGCAGACCAGTTCTTCATAGCGTGGATCCACCCCTGAACTGCATTTGTTGCAGTTTGCAGCGATGAGTGGGAGGCTAGCGTGCAGGTGTCGTCAGCATAAGTGGCCAGAAGCATCTTCGCAGCGGAGTCGTCATCATTGTTGCTGCCGGGGGTCGGCATGTCAGCAGTGTACAGCGTGTACAGAAAGGGTCCAAGTACACTTCCCTGTGGAACCCCAGCATTGATCTCACACACGCTGGAATGGGAGTCTCTTATTGCCACATCAAAGGTCCAATCAGTTATGAAGGATCTCAGGATCGAAAGAAAGGCGCAGGGAGAAGATTTTTTTATTTTATATAATAGACCCTCATGCCATACTTTCTCAAATGCTTGTTTGACATCTAGGAAAACGCCAATGGTGTACAGCTTGTGCTCGAAGCCGTGTGTGATCTGGTTGACCAGACGATGCACCTGTTCAGGGCTACCGTGGGATTTCCTGAAACCAAATTGGTGCGCCGGTATGTGATTCACTACCTGCGGTAGATTCATCAGTCGGCTAAGGAGGATGCGCTCAAAAATCTTGGAAAAGGTTGCCAGCAGGCTGATTGGGCGATAGGACTCAATATGCGTGGGAGGCTTTCCAGCTTTGGGGATCATCACAATCCACAATCCGCTTCCACAGCTTAGGAAAGTACCCTAGGCTAAACATGGCGTTAAACATTTTTGCTAGGCCAAAAACTCCTTTGCGTGGTAAAGATTTCACCGCTCTGTTATCGATCCAGTCATGTCCTGGGGTTTTTTTTTGTTGTAGGGCCTTCAGTTGCAACATGATTTCCTGTGGCGTAGTGTGTCTTATGGGGCCAGCCGATTGAACAGGAGAGCCCAAGAAGGTAGCAACTTCAGCGCGATGATGATCGCCTGTTAGATCGAAGGGGGTAAAGGTAGAGGAGAGGTGCGCAGCAAATGCGTTCGCTTTGTAATAATCCGTTTTGAGCCAGTGGCCACTGTGACTCCGGATGGGTGACTGGAATAACGGTTGCCTCTTCATACCTATAGTGAGCTTCCAAATCGAGAATTCACTGTTATTGTCTAGGCCAGCTCCTTCCAGCAAGGTGTCAAAGTTTTTCTGCCGATTTTTGGCTAACAGCCGGTGCAGTCTATTAGTGACGCTTGATAAAATTTGTTTCACGGCTGGATCACCTGACGCAATATACTGCCTTCTAAGATTGCGCTTTTGGTTGAGTAAAGTGGTTGCCTCTGGTTCAAAATTGTCGTCCTCCTTACCGTCTTGATACTAGCTTGAAGTGGGGCTGGGGTAGCCTGCCGCGCAGCTTCAGTGATGAGGGAAGTAAAAGAAACTGTGTAATCCTCGATCTCATTACAATTGGTAATGGGAACGTTGATTTCAATAGAGGCATTTATATGAGTTTTAAAAGCCTCTATTGAGCGTCTTCATTTAGCTCAAAGAGCAGACGTAAATGGTCTGAAGACAGTTCAGTAAGTACTTGTACTTAAATTTGTTCCGGTCTAAAGCCTTTGGAGATACCAAAGTCGATAGCGCTTGGGGTGGCATTAGCACGATAGGGGTAGTAAGTAGCTTTTCCAGAAGCTACAATATCAATACCCTCGTATTTGGAGGGCAGCCCGAGGAGTGGCCGATCTTTAACTGTGCGTTTGTGGAGACGACCCAAGCATATAACTGCACAGACTTGGACAGTGGAGCGTCGGGGCGGCCGTCATCTTGGAGCGGACCGCTATTAGCCACATCTAACGGTGAGGCCTCAACTAACGGAGTCGTGCCGGACCCACATAGCGGTGTCGGTGCGAGCAGTGCGGCCTGCACGCTGCCGCCATCTTGGAATGGACCGCCATTGCTAACGACTAGCAGTCATCATGTGGAGCCACTGTGTGCTACAAGTGTTGCGCAGACAGCGCGTGAATTCGTGCTACCGGGCGGGAGCATCCACAACGGGGCACGATCGCAACAGCATCGCCATTTGTCGGATCCTACGCCTCGATGACGCCGAATGGAATCCAAGGATCGTATGGGCCAAGGAGGCTTCCGGACCTGCCTGTATTTGGAGGGCAGCCCGAGGAGTGGCCGATCTTTAACTGTGCGTTTGTGGAGACGACCCAAACATATAACTGCACAGACTTGGACAGTGGAGCGTCGGGGCGGCCGTCATCTTGGAGCGGACCGCTATTAGCCACATCTAACGGTGAGGCCTCAACTAACGGAGTCGTGCCGGACCCACATAGCGGTGTCGGTGCGAGCAGTGCGGCCTGCACGCTGCCGCCATCTTGGAATGGACCGCCATTGCTAACGACTAGCAGTCATCATGTGGAGCCACTGTGTGCTACAAGTGTTGCGCAGACAGCGCGTGAATTCGTGCTACCGGGCGGGAGCATCCACAACGGGGCAACAGCATCGCCATTTGTCGGATCCTACGCCTCGATGACGCCGAATGGAATCCAAGGATCGTATGGGCCAAGGAGGCTTCCGGACCTGCCTGTATTTGGAGGGCAGCCCGAGGAGTGGCCGATCTTTAACTGTGCGTTTGTGGAGACGACCCAAGCATATAACTGCACAGACTTGGACAGTGGAGCGTCGGGGCGGCCGTCATCTTGGAGCGGACCGCTATTAGCCACATCTAACGGTGAGGCCTCAACTAACGGAGTCGTGCCGGACCCACATAGCGGTGTCGGTGCGAGCAGTGCGGCCTGCACGCTGCCGCCATCTTGGAATGGACCGCCATTGCTAACGACTAGCAGTCATCATGTGGAGCCACTGTGTGCTACAAGTGTTGCGCAGACAGCGCGTGAATTCGTGCTACCGGGCGGGAGCATCCACAACGGGGCAACAGCATCGCCATTTGTCGGATCCTACGCCTCGATGACGCCGAATGGAATCCAAGGATCGTATGGGCCAAGGAGGCTTCCGGACCTGCCTGTATTTGGAGGGCAGCCCGAGGAGTGGCCGATCTTTAACTGTGCGTTTGTGGAGACGACCCAAACATATAACTGCACAGACTTGGACAGTGGAGCGTCGGGGCGGCCGTCATCTTGGAGCGGACCGCTATTAGCCACATCTAACGGTGAGGCCTCAACTAACGGAGTCGTGCCGGACCCACATAGCGGTGTCGGTGCGAGCAGTGCGGCCTGCACGCTGCCGCCATCTTGGAATGGACCGCCATTGCTAACGACTAGCAGTCATCATGTGGAGCCACTGTGTGCTACAAGTGTTGCGCAGACAGCGCGTGAATTCGTGCTACCGGGCGGGAGCATCCACAACGGGGCAACAGCATCGCCATTTGTCGGATCCTACGCCTCGATGACGCCGAATGGAATCCAAGGATCGTATGGGCCAAGGAAGGAGGCTTCCGGACCTGCCTGTATTTGGAGGGCAGCCCGAGGAGTGGCCGATCTTTAACTGTGCGTTTGTGGAGACGACCCAAACATATAACTGCACAGACTTGGACAGTGGAGCGTCGGGGCGGCCGTCATCTTGGAGCGGACCGCTATTAGCCACATCTAACGGTGAGGCCTCAACTAACGGAGTCGTGCCGGACCCACATAGCGGTGTCGGTGCGAGCAGTGCGGCCTGCACGCTGCCGCCATCTTGGAATGGACCGCCATTGCTAACGACTAGCAGTCATCATGTGGAGCCACTGTGTGCTACAAGTGTTGCGCAGACAGCGCGTGAATTCGTGCTACCGGGCGGGAGCATCCACAACGGGGCAACAGCATCGCCATTTGTCGGATCCTACGCCTCGATGACGCCGAATGGAATCCAAGGATCGTATGGGCCAAGGAGGCTTCCGGACCTGCCTGTATTTGGAGGGCAGCCCGAGGAGTGGCCGATCTTTAACTGTGCGTTTGTGGAGACGACCCAAAGCATATAACTGCACAGACTTGGACAGTGGAGCGTCGGGGCGGCCGTCATCTTGGAGCGGACCGCTATTAGCCACATCTAACGGTGAGGCCTCAACTAACGGAGTCGTGCCGGACCCACATAGCGGTGTCGGTGCGAGCAGTGCGGCCTGCACGCTGCCGCCATCTTGGAATGGACCGCCATTGCTAACGACTAGCAGTCATCATGTGGAGCCACTGTGTGCTACAAGTGTTGCGCAGACAGCGCGTGAATTCGTGCTACCGGGCGGGAGCATCCACAACGGGGCAACAGCATCGCCATTTGTCGGATCCTACGCCTCGATGACGCCGAATGGAATGGAATCCAAGGATCGTATGGGCCAAGGAGGCTTCCGGACCTGCCTGTATTTGGAGGGCAGCCCGAGGAGTGGCCGATCTTTAACTGTGCGTTTGTGGAGACGACCCAAGCATATAACTGCACAGACTTGGACAGTGGAGCGTCGGGGCGGCCGTCATCTTGGAGCGGACCGCTATTAGCCACATCTAACGGTGAGGCCTCAACTAACGGAGTCGTGCCGGACCCACATAGCGGTGTCGGTGCGAGCAGTGCGGCCTGCACGCTGCCGCCATCTTGGAATGGACCGCCATTGCTAACGACTAGCAGTCATCATGTGGAGCCACTGTGTGCTACAAGTGTTGCGCAGACAGCGCGTGAATTCGTGCTACCGGGCGGGAGCATCCACAACGGGGCAACAGCATCGCCATTTGTCGGATCCTACGCCTCGATGACGCCGAATGGAATCCAAGGATCGTATGGGCCAAGGAGGCTTCCGGACCTGCCTGTATTTGGAGGGCAGCCCGAGGAGTGGCCGATCTTTAACTGTGCGTTTGTGGAGACGACCCAAGCATATAACTGCACAGACTTGGACAGTGGAGCGTCGGGGCGGCCGTCATCTTGGAGCGGACCGCTATTAGCCACATCTAACGGTGAGGCCTCAACTAACGGAGTCGTGCCGGACCCACATAGCGGTGTCGGTGCGAGCAGTGCGGCCTGCACGCTGCCGCCATCTTGGAATGGACCGCCATTGCTAACGACTAGCAGTCATCATGTGGAGCCACTGTGTGCTACAAGTGTTGCGCAGACAGCGCGTGAATTCGTGCTACCGGGCGGGAGCATCCACAACGGGGCAACAGCATCGCCATTTGTCGGATCCTACGCCTCGATGACGCCGAATGGAATCCAAGGATCGTATGGGCCAAGGAGGCTTCCGGACCTGCCTGTATTTGGAGGGCAGCCCGAGGAGTGGCCGATCTTTAACTGTGCGTTTGTGGAGACGACCCAAACATATAACTGCACAGACTTGGACAGTGGAGCGTCGGGGCGGCCGTCATCTTGGAGCGGACCGCTATTAGCCACATCTAACGGTGAGGCCTCAACTAACGGAGTCGTGCCGGACCCACATAGCGGTGTCGGTGCGAGCAGTGCGGCCTGCACGCTGCCGCCATCTTGGAATGGACCGCCATTGCTAACGACTAGCAGTCATCATGTGGAGCCACTGTGTGCTACAAGTGTTGCGCAGACAGCGCGTGAATTCGTGCTACCGGGCGGGAGCATCCACAACGGGGCAACAGCATCGCCATTTGTCGGATCCTACGCCTCGATGACGCCGAATGGAATCCAAGGATCGTATGGGCCAAGGAGGCTTCCGGACCTGCCTGTATTTGGAGGGCAGCCCGAGGAGTGGCCGATCTTTAACTGTGCGTTTGTGGAGACGACCCAAACATATAACTGCACAGACTTGGACAGTGGAGCGTCGGGGCGGCCGTCATCTTGGAGCGGACCGCTATTAGCCACATCTAACGGTGAGGCCTCAACTAACGGAGTCGTGCCGGACCCACATAGCGGTGTCGGTGCGAGCAGTGCGGCCTGCACGCTGCCGCCATCTTGGAATGGACCGCCATTGCTAACGACTAGCAGTCATCATGTGGAGCCACTGTGTGCTACAAGTGTTGCGCAGACAGCGCGTGAATTCGTGCTACCGGGCGGGAGCATCCACAACGGGGCAACAGCATCGCCATTTGTCGGATCCTACGCCTCGATGACGCCGAATGGAATCCAAGGATCGTATGGGCCAAGGAGGCTTCCGGACCTGCCTGTATTTGGAGGGCAGCCCGAGGAGTGGCCGATCTTTAACTGTGCGTTTGTGGAGACGACCCAAACATATAACTGCACAGACTTGGACAGTGGAGCGTCGGGGCGGCCGTCATCTTGGAGCGGACCGCTATTAGCCACATCTAACGGTGAGGCCTCAACTAACGGAGTCGTGCCGGACCCACATAGCGGTGTCGGTGCGAGCAGTCGTCGAGGACTCGTCGCAAGTGTGAGTTTTGATTATTATATTAAATAATTGGAGGCGTAACCAGTTTTATTTTGCAGCAAAACAACTTATCAAAAGACAAATTGTCAGCTGGAGAAAACTCGGTCGTGGTGAGAAAAAAACAGCTGTTTCCGTGTCGTAGCAGGTTGGCATCTCCAGAAAACAGTCGTTTGGCAAGCGCATACCGCACCCCCGCCAGCCTACAACCTGTGCGTTGGATTCTCTTGCCCGTGAAGTTTTTTGGTAAACATCCCACGCCGCTGTCAAAGTTATAAAAGCATAATCAATCTCTTTTTGCAGATAAGGAAAACCAATTCCGCCAGAGCAGTTCGTCAGTTGGAATCACTTGGATTTTGGTGAGATGCCAGCCATTTTGGTGCCACATAAAGACGTCCGCCTTCCGCCGCGATTTCATCGCTCATCACGAATTTCACCGCACACAGAAAAAGGCGTGTGCATTCGCTACAGCTGGGCGCAAACTTGGGGCGAAGGTGGCAGGCGGCAGTCACTGGTGAGAGGCAGCTGGAGAACCCACTTCTTAACCGCGCACAAAGGAGTCCATTTGCTCGTGGGAGAGAAGTCCCACTTTGCGGTCCTTAGGAGCCACGGATTTAGTTTTTACGGCGCCTCCGATTTGAAAAAATCGCCGCCACAGCGTCTAGGAACTCCAAACGCCTCTGTAGTTCTCCTTTTAAGCGGTCGTCTGCTGGAGTCCTTTTGGGTGGCAAGAAAGGAGAGGATGTCGCAAGTGTGAGTTTTGATTATTATATTAAATAATTGGAGGCGTAACCAGTTTTATTTTGCAGCAAAACAACTTATCAAAAGACAAATTGTCAGCTGGAGAAAACTCGGTCGTGGTGAGAAAAAACAGCTGTTTCCGTGTCGTAGCAGGTTGGCATCTCCAGAAAACAGTCGTTTGGCAAGCGCATACCGCACCCCCGCTAGCCTACAACCTGTGCGTTGGATTCTCTTGCCCCGTGAAGTTTTTTGGTAAACATCCCACGCCGCTGTCAAAGTTATAAAAGCATAATCAATCTCTTTTTGCAGATAAGGAAAACCAATTCCGCCAGAGCAGTTCGTCAGTTGGAATCACTTGGATTTTGGTGAGATGCCAGCCATTTTGGTGCCACATAAAGACGTCCGCCTTCCGCCGCGATTTCATCGCTCATCACGAATTTCACCGCACACAGAAAGAGGCGTGTGCATTCGCTACAGCTGGGCGCAATCTTGGGGCGAAGGTGGCAGGCGGCAGTCACTGGTGAGAGGCAGCTGGAGAACCCACTTCTTAACCGCGCACAAAGGAGTCCATTTGCTCGTGGGAGAGAAGTCCCACTTTGCGGTCCTTAGGAGCCACGGATTTAGTTTTACGGCGCCTCCGATTTGAAAAAATCGCCGCCACAGCGTCTAGGAACTCCAAACGCCTCTGTAGTTCTCCTTTCAAGCGGTCGTCTGCTGGAGTCCTTTTGGGTGGCAAGAAAGGAGAGGATGTCGAGGACTCGTCGCAAGTGTGAGTTTTGATTATTATATTAAATAATTGGAGGCGTAACCAGTTTTATTTTGCAGCAAAAACAACTTATCAAAAGACAAATTGTCAGCTGGAGAAAACTCGGTCGTGGTGAGAAAAAACAGCTGTTTCCGTGTCGTAGCAGGTTGGCATCTCTAGAAAACAGTCGTTTGGCAAGCGCATACCGCACCCCCGCTAGCCTACAACCTGTGCGTTGGATTCTCTTGCCCCGTGAAGTTTTTTGGTAAACATCCCACGCCGCTGTCAAAGTGATAAAGCATAAACAAACTCCTTTTGCAGATAAGGAAAACCAATTCCGCCAGGGCAATTCGTCAGTTGGATTTTGGTGACGGGCCAGCCAATTTACGCCGCAATTTCATCACTTGCCTCGAAAATTACCGCACACAGGTCAGGATGTACATTCGCTACAGCTGGGGCGCAATCTTGGGGCAAAATGTATCCGGCCGTCACTCCATAGCGCACAAGAGAAACGTCAATGTGAGGCCCCAGGACTCAGTTTCCAGGATTTAAAGTTCCCTCGCCGTAGTTTAAAGGCTCGCGTGCAGGTCAGTCCAGAGTGATTTTTGATTTATATAGCATATAAAATCATATTTTGCAGGATAAGTGTACGGCGCGGCTGGAGCTCATCCGCGCACCAAGGAGTCCATTTGCTCGTGGGAGAGAAGTCCCCCTTTGCGGTCTTAGGAGCCACGGATTTAGTTTCACGACGCCTCCGATTTGAAAGACCGCCGCCACGGCGTCTACAAACTCCAAACGCCTCTGTAGTTCTCCTTGCAAGCGGTCGTCTACTAGTGTCCTTTAGGTGGCAAGAAAGGAGAAGGATGTCAAGAATGCAGAGATTCCAGTGCCTCGCCGAACCAGTCGTCAGTTGGGTTCCCTTTCCCCATGATGTTTTTGGTAAGCATCTCACGCCTCTATCAAAGTGATAAAAGCATAATCAATCTCTTTTTGCAGATAAGGAAAACCAATTCCGCCAGAGCAGTTCGTCAGTTGGAGTCACTTGGATTTTGGTGAGATGCCAGCCATTTTGGTGCCACATAGAGACTTCCGCCTTTCGCCGCAATTTCATCGCTCATCACGAACATGCATTCTCTGCAGTAAGGAGTATTTCAGTGATGCCTCTCTGTAAGGATGCCAAGTCTACAGGGGACACCTCAGCATCAGCTCCAGTAGAAAATACCATTAATCCGTTTGAAAATATATTGTTTGGTTGCTCAGATGTAATTTAAAGTCCGGGATGATTATTCTTATAATCCCAATGGGCTGCCCCTCCATTATTTCTATTAAATATTCTCTTGAAACTCTACCCTCTCTATATAATTTGTTGAATTTATTTATATCACCCTCACACCACCTACTGGGGGATTTTCTTTGATTGCTCTCCGTTTTTCTCTCTTCTTTCTAAGACATTCCTCTTTCTCCTTTACCTCATCTAACTCATCTTCCAAACGAAGCAGGGTCGGGAGACTCTCTCGATATGATTGCCTTAATGTGGAACAGATCTTGTTTACCTCCTCCTCAGTATAACCATATATCCAATCATATGTGGGCTCTTTTGGTCGTTTTGGAAGAGCTTGATGTTTTGATAGAAAGAATTTTCTGTATCGGTCCAGGTATCTCGGTCTACTTGGAGCCAATCTTTTGGGATGAAGGGATTTATTAGAAGATCCCTGATCAGCGGATTTGTGTGGCTTTCCACTGAGTCCACAAATCGCTGGCTGGCCTGATTATAGACTTCTGGTAATGATTTTATGTTGAATTTGGCTCTGATGGCAGCCTGACTGGTGTATCTATACGCATTTATGGATTTCCTAATCAGTCTGTTTTCAATACCTTGGATTTTGTCAGCATTTGTGTTGGAAACAATGGATCCCCAAACCGCTATGGAGTAGTGCCAAATGGGAGAGATGATTTGCTTGAACAGAAGGGCTTTTGTGTTGTTTGGCATTTTGCTTTTACTGCCGAGGAGCCATTCCAGTTTTTTGTAAGCGCTAATTATCTTTTGTTTTAGCAGTAAGACATGGGGTCCTAGAGAGAGCCTTTTATCCAATAGAATACCTAAGTATTTTTGTTTAGAACTTTTCGTCGCCCTTTGTCCGTCAACTATGGGAGGGGAATGGCCGCTTTCCAGATTCCCTTTAAGGGAGAAAAGGACATGCCCCGTCTTTTTTCCGTTAATGGATATGTCCCATCTTTTTGCCCATTTGCAGAACTCGGTGATGTAGGTTTGGCAAAGATTTACCGCAGCATTCCCTGTTTGAGCACGGCCAATCAGGATGGTGTCGTCTGCGTATGTGGCAAGCATTACATTTTTCGAGAAGTAGGACGGAAAATATGTACTAGATCTGGGTTTTACGGGCATTGGTATGTCCGAGGTGTAGATTGAGTACAAAATTGGGCCCAGGATGCTACCCTGTGGAACCCCTGCCTCAATTTTACCCTCCCTGGAAATTGCCTCGCTTGTGACTTTCACTGTAAATGTTCTGCCCTTGAGGTAGTTTTTTAGGATGATGTAGAGCCTGGTTGGAAGCAGTTTTGCGAGTTTAAAGAGTAGGCCTTCATGCCAAACCCTATCAAAGGCCTCTGAAATGTCTACAAAAGTGGCAGAGCAAACTTCTTTATCCTCATATGCCTGTAGAATGAAGTTTGTGACTCTTTCAAGTTGGTGCTCTGCCCCGTGTTCTTTCTTAAATCCAAATTGATGGTTTGGGATGGCATTTGCGAAAGGTTCGGTTTCAAAAAGCCTTGTTAAGAGTACTTTTTCAAACATTTTTGAGAGACCCGACAGGAGGCTGATGGGACGGTAGGACTTTACACAAGAGGGGCTCTTCCCTGGTTTAAGGATCATTGTGATCTGAGCATGTTTCCATTCTGATGGGAAATGGCCGGTTTTGAGGATATTATTGAATATTAGGAGAAGATAAAGCCTGGCATTTTTTGTTAGTTGTTTGATAAGCTTGTTATCAATTTTATCTTGCCCAGGAGCCTTATTATTATCCAGGGAATCGATCAAAAGATTTAACTCTTCCAGAGTAACAGGCCTAATAGGAGGAGACTCCTCAGCAGATAACCCTTTTTGTAATCTTTCCAACTCCACTCTCGTCTCCATCCTATCCGACTCCTCATTTCTCAGATTTGGTTTAAAACGTCCTTCGAGATGGTGTACAAAAGCTTCCGCTTTCTCATTTAGAGTTCTTGTCCAGGGATTGCTATAGACCGGGGAGTTTGCGTCGACTTCACGTTTTAGAGACCAGCAAGGTTGCGTTTGTTTTTTGACATTATTGGTAATTTTCCATAACTTTTGCATTCTGTATCGGTCAGTAGTGTCAATGTCTTTAACCATCTTGTTTATATTTCTTTCCCTTAATTTTTTAATCTCCCTGGCCAGCTTATTTTGAGCATGTTTAAACCAGATTTTGGCTTCCTCAGTTCCTGTACTCCTGAAAATTCTGTTTAATTCCCTTTTCTCATCCAAAAGTCTAGCTGTGCTCTCGTCCAGAGTTATAAAATTATTTCTGCTATGTTGACGATTGTTTGAACCATTTTGAGGGCGGAAAAGGGGGGTGGCGTCCTTAGCCGACTCATTGATGTTTTTTAAGAAAATACTAACGCAGTCTTCAATGTCGTCACCACTGTGGATTTCTGTGTTTAACAGGATTTTCTCATCAAGCAGTTTTTTAAACTTGTTAAGGTTTGTGGCTTTTGAGATGATAGGTTTGTGGTTTGAAATACTGCAGAAGGAATTTTGAGCATTGAAATTTATAAGGATGCTTAAGGGAAGGTGGTCTGAGCTGAGATCGGGGGATGAAGTGATCTTCAAATTTCTGCGGCGCAATCCTTTGAAAACCGAAAAATCAATTGCGGATGGCTGCTTTCTTTTGTCAAAAGGAAAATGAGTGGCTTGTCCTGTAGCCAGGATTTCCAAATCCCTTCTGGAACATAAGGCTTCATGTAGAATTCTTCCCCTAGCACACGATTGATAATTGCCCCAGCTTCTATGTTTGGCATTCCAGTCTCCATTTATAATAAATTTTGATCTGCCTCCTAACAGGTCATCAAAGTGGTTGAAAAGTCTATCAAAGTGAGTCGGAAGCCAGTTGAAAATCGGTGGGCAGTAAATTGGCGCAATTATAATCATATCGGCGCGGCGGCCACTAGAAGGGAGTATAACGATCGGGGAACACTGGCAGGACTCAGTTTCTATTGGCTCTAAGGCAGAATGCCTGATGTTATGCCTAACCAAAATGGCAGTGCCACCTTTACAGTTTCGGCTAGGATTGTGAGCATGATAAGTAGAGAAACCTGGGAAGTCTAGGATTTGAGGTTTCTTCTTCGCCTTTGTTTCAATGACCATCATAATCTGTATTCCCTCCCTATCCATAAAAACCTCAAGCTCGTCCCTTTTTCGTCCAACTCCTCCTGCATTCCAATACCCCAACTTAAGGGTATTTCCATTTGGGCAATTTAATTGATTTAAGTTCATAATTTGTCTGTATAACTGCCGGGAGAATGGTTATTAAACAAAGATGGGTTGGCGTTCGTTGGGCGAGTTTGTTGAAATAGATTTTCCGAGCGGAATTTCAATTCCCTGGGTCTTGAAGAATTTAGAAAAGTTTTCCATAAGAAGGTCAATTTTCTTTTCTATCATTTCAACCCGCATCACCAGTCCCGGTTCAGAGAGAATTTCTTTTTTGAATTAGGAGATTGCTTCCTATTTCTGGTTTCAGAGGAGCTGGTTTGGGGGATTATTCTTGGTTTAAAGTTTGCCCTGGCGGCCCGACTGGTAGTTGGCGGGCTGTCCCCTGTCTTTTGAGTGCCCTGAAGGTTCCTTTCAGAGTCTTTTCCTTGTTTAAGAGGCTGCCTTTGGAGAGGTTTTTTGGTATTTCCTTTAACTTTGTTAGGCATACTTTTGGGGGCAACAACAGCAGAATTTTTTCTCATACGATTCAGCCTTTTATGTATGGCTGATACGTGTGAGGAAGATCGGGGGGGAGGGATTGACCCAGTTTGTTTGGAAACTTTGAATGGGTTTTGCCAATTTGCTCCAGAGTTAACAGGTATTGCTTTTTGCGGGGAATCTGCCCTCCTCCTGTGAGAGTTAGCGTGACTCTTAACTGCTTCACTATATAATAGTTTGTGTGTTTTTCTTTGCTGGGGAGGGTCTATTCTGGCAGCTGAGTTTAATGTTTCTCTTATTTCGTTCATGTTGATTTTATTGGTAACTAAGGCGTTTTTGGCTTTTTTGAAAGCAGGGCAACCTCTGTAAGAGCTGACGTGGCTGCCGGAACAGTTTGGACAGGTTGGTGGACTTGTTCGCGGTTTATTACAGTGCATTGACTTGTGGTTGCCGGCGCATTTCATGCACTTAGAGGGGTATTGGCAGAAGTTTGTGGTGTGCCTAAATCCCTGACAGTTGAAGCATTGTACTGGGTCCTTAGATTTGTTTTTCCTTTCTACCTCTATCCTTTGACCACCCAGTAGTTTTAAGGCAAGGATTTTTAAGTGTTCGCCATCGCCCTTCATGCTAATTTCAGCTTCAAAAATTTTCATGGGCTGGCCTGTTGAAAAATTTTTGAGGTTTCGCAAATATTTCGTTTGGAAGCCCAACCTGCTCAGTTCTCCAACTATCCAAGCACCTGGAGTGGAAGGATGTAGGTGCCTTATTACAACTCTAAAACCCCTATCAGCTTTTGGTTGGTGCGAAAAGATTGGTGTACCAGTTTCGCTGAGGATCTGCTTTATAATGTTATAGGCGTCCATATTTTTAGCCTGAAGCCTAATCCCTTCCCCAACTGTCGTTTTCGTACTGTAGCTTGAGACTCCTACCCTATAATTAAATTTTTCCAGTAAGGGAATTAAGTCGGGTATTTTGTTTATGTAAATTGATGGCACTTTTTTGGAAAATGGAACCATTTGCCAAGGGGGGAGGCCAACATCTTCGTTTAGCTGTGGGGGCTTTTGAGTCGTCTCCATTGGCTCAGTTTCAGTTTCTAATGAGTTTCTTCTAGAGCGCTCTGCAACTACCATTTTTGCGGCTAGACTAGAGAAAACTGGGGACTGTATGGCAATGTTTTCGTGAGGAAAATCTGCTCCCAAAAGAGCTGCTGAATTCCTGTGTTTTTTACAGGGAGTTTCGCCAAACGGGGCTTCTTCCTTTTCCATACGCCTTTTGCCAGGGGTTTTAGCATCAAACAAGCTACGTCTTACTGTGCTTTTATTGCATGTTTGAGTGGGGACATCTTGTTTTTTGGCTTGTGGGGTAGAGGGAAAATCAGAGAGGGGGGATCCCTTCCTTTTCTCCGATGGCGGCAGTGTAGTCTTATAAGTATTAGTCAGAGTTAATTTTGCGTAGTTTGGTTTATTGATTTGAACCTGATTTAGTAAGGCTTGAGTAAGAGTGGCTGGGTCTACCATTGAGCCATTTTTAAAATTTTGGAGCAGCAGAGGTGGCTTCCCGTTTTCCCCAGTGTAAGCCTCACCGGCAGGGGGATTTTTGGTGTGTGGGTGAGAGTGAGGATTGTAAGCAGTGCTCTTCGTTATATTTGTGTGCGAGGGAGCAGTGGATTCTAATTTGGGTGCATCGCCATGGTATGATGAGCTTGTATTAGTGAGAGAATTTGGAGCAATTTGGGAAAAGAATGTGGGTTTTATTCGCTCAGTTTTTTGTGTGTGAGTACAAGCAGTTCCACTTGTTTCGTTTGTGTGTGAGAGAGGAATGGATTCCGTTTTTGGTGCTGTTTGTATTTTGTAAGCATGACTTAATGTATTAGTGTTAGTGAGCAGACTTGGAGCAATTTGAGAGAGAGTGGTGGGTTTAATTTTATCACAGTCGTATGGGTGAGCGCAAGCAGCTGCAGTTTTTGCGCTTGAGTGTGAGAGAGATGTGGATTCCGTTGTTGGGGCTGATTTTGTTTGTGGGTTTGTAGCTTGGCTTTTGTCGCCACAAATTTCTGTGCTTGTGTTTGAGGGCAGAAAAGGAGGAGAGTGAGAATTAGAGAGAGTGGTGAGCGGATGAGCAGTTTGGGTTCCACCGTTTTTGTCCACTTTTTGTGGAGCATTGGGAGAGCGATCTGTGGGTTCTGTTTTCGGAGTAGAACCCAGTGGGGCATTTATAGCGTTGCAATTGCCGCCACAATTTAAAGAGTTTTTTTCTGAGTTTATGATCATGGTGGGTGTGAGGTTTGAGAGAGCAGTGGAGACTTTTTCGATTTCACCGTAGTATGGGAGTGATTTTCTAGCGGGTGCGTTTTGTGTGTTGGTAAGAGAGGGTTTGGATAAAGGGGGAGACTGAAAACGTCTTCCCAAGTCAAATTTAGATGATGATTTACTTTTTGGGGAGCCTAGATTTTCAGCAGCTTTAATTGCCGCTTTGTTTAAGTATTTATTAAGGATAAGATCCTTCGCCGTCGGTGTGAGCGGATCCTTGTCATTTTCTTTCAGTGCCTTTAGGGTGGCATCGTCGTCTGAATCAATTGGGCCTTGGGAAAGCGCTGATATATTTAGGTAAAATGGGGACAGCATAATTTCTGGGCTAGAGGGAATTGAAACCACTTCATCACTTGAGTGTGAGACTGATGAGATGGATGCCATTTTTCCTTTAATTTTTGACAATAATAACTCTTTTTGTGTTTTTCTTTTAATAGATTGAATTCTTTTTATTTTATTTAATTTTTTGGCAGGCTTTGGTTGTGCGGGTTTAATTTTGCGGGATTTAATTGGGCGGATTTAATTTTGCAGGTTAAATAAAATCATAAAAATTTAAATAAAAACTCTTTTGGCATTTTCTTTAAAGATCGTTCAATAATTTTATTTAATTCATTTAATTTGGCGGGTTTTGGTTGAGCGGCTTTAATTTTGCAGGTTTTAGTTTTGCGGGTTTAAGTTGCGGGATTTAATTTTGCGGGATTTAATTTTGCGGGTTATGTAATATCGCTATATAGTGGCACTATACCTTGCAAGAGCTCAGTCTTTTTTTTTTGTGATCACAAAGTCGTCGTCGCTGTTACTTGTTGCAGTGTTATATTAGGGTTTAAAGACATCACTGTAAATATTATTTAGGTCTGCACTTTTTAAATATTTTTACACTTTTTTTTTTTGTTTTAACTTTGCTTGCTGGACGACAGACTAGGTTTTTTTTTTTAACTTTGCTTGCTGGTTTTTTTGCTTGCTGGACGACAGACTAGGACTGGATGGTACCTAGTTGCCCCATGCTACTTTTATTGGCCTCTGATTACAAATACATGAATATATAGGTACAATTAATGAGAGAGAGAGAAATTTACATGGCTTTGAGACAGATTAGTACTTAAAGCTAGGTTTAGTATAACAGTTTAAATTGTAACAAAGTCTACCACAATTCTGGTACATGTCTTAGATAACTTTAGCTAGGAGCTCGACAGTTGGTAACATTAATTTTAGTACAATTACAATTCGTGGGAGCCACGAATAATTTGAGCATTTTTAGGTCTACATCATTCGGCAGTCAACAGAGCCAAAAGAGCGTGAATCCACAACCGACTATCAGCAAAAACGACGTCCGCGCAGCACCATATCGCCGAAGAAGCAGAACATCGCCGGCAGTAACTCCTCATCGCATAGAGCCGCCAGCTGAGACAACCATTGGATGAGGAAAAACAGCCAAGAAGTCCCGGAGGGGATACAATCCAATACTGTGGAGCGCAGCCGCCATCCCTCGCCGCACCACACCGCACACGAGACAGGTATGTGCATTCACTACAGCTGGGAGCAAACATGGGGCGAAATGTATCCGCCAGTCACTCCGCAGCGCACAAGAGAAACTATCTCAGTAAGAGATTCTCATAACCGCCTCGCAAGATCTTTGGGTAGTCACACGCCGGCGTCCATGTGAGGCCCCGGGACTCAGTTGTCAGGACTTAAAGTTCCTTCGCCGTAATTTAAAGGCTCGCGTGCAGGTCAATCCAGAGTGAGTTTTGGCATATAAAATCATATTTTGCAGAATAAATGTACGGCGCAGCTGGAGCTCATCCGCGCACCAAGGAGTCCATTTGCTCGTGGGAGAGACGCCCCCTTTGCGGTATTAGGAGCCACGGATTTAGTTTCACGACGCCTCCGTTTTGAAAAACCACCGCCGCGGCGTCTAGAAACTCCAAACGCCTCTGTAGTTCTCCTTGCAAGTGGTCGTCTACTAGTGTCCTTTGGGTGGCAAGAAAGGAGAGGATGTCGAGGACTCGTCGCAAGTGTGAGTTTTGATTATTATATTAAATAATTGGAGGCGTAACCAGTTTTATTTTGCAGCAAAACAACTTATCAAAAGACAAATTGTCAGCTGGAGAAAACTCGGTCGTGGTGAGAAAAAACAGCTGTTTCCGTGTCGTAGCAGGTTGGCATCTCCAGAAAACAGTCGTTTGGCAAGCGCATACCGCACCCCCGCCAGCCTACAACCTGTGCGTTGGATTCTCTTGCCCGTGAAGTTTTTTGGTAAACATCCCACGCCGCTGTCAAAGTTATAAAAGCATAATCAATCTCTTTTTGCAGATAAGGAAAACCAATTCCGCCAGAGCAGTTCGTCAGTTGGAATCACTTGGATTTTGGTGAGATGCCAGCCATTTTGGTGCCACATAAAGACGTCCGCCTTCCGCCGCGATTTCATCGCTCATCACGAATTTCACCGCACACAGAAAAAGGCGTGTGCATTCGCTACAGCTGGGCGCAAACTTGGGGCGAAGGTGGCAGGCGGCAGTCACTGGTGAGAGGCAGCTGGAGAACCCACTTCTTAACCGCGCACAAAGGAGTCCATTTGCTCGTGGGAGAGAAGTCCCACTTTGCGGTCCTTAGGAGCCACGGATTTAGTTTTACGGCGCCTCCGATTTGAAAAAATCGCCGCCACAGCGTCTAGGAACTCCAAACGCCTCTGTAGTTCTCCTTTTAAGCGGTCGTCTGCTGGAGTCCTTTTGGGTGGCAAGAAAGGAGAGGATGTCGCAAGTGTGAGTTTTGATTATTATATTAAATAATTGGAGGCGTAACCAGTTTTATTTTGCAGCAAAACAACTTATCAAAAGACAAATTGTCAGCTGGAGAAAACTCGGTCGTGGTGAGAAAAAACAGCTGTTTCCGTGTCGTAGCAGGTTGGCATCTCCAGAAAACAGTCGTTTGGCAAGCGCATACCGCACCCCCGCTAGCCTACAACCTGTGCGTTGGATTCTCTTGCCCCGTGAAGTTTTTTGGTAAACATCCCACGCCGCTGTCAAAGTTATAAAAGCATAATCAATCTCTTTTTGCAGATAAGGAAAACCAATTCCGCCAGAGCAGTTCGTCAGTTGGAATCACTTGGATTTTGGTGAGATGCCAGCCATTTTGGTGCCACATAAAGACGTCCGCCTTCCGCCGCGATTTCATCGCTCATCACGAATTTCACCGCACACAGAAAGAGGCGTGTGCATTCGCTACAGCTGGGCGCAATCTTGGGGCGAAGGTGGCAGGCGGCAGTCACTGGTGAGAGGCAGCTGGAGAACCCACTTCTTAACCGCGCACAAAGGAGTCCATTTGCTCGTGGGAGAGAAGTCCCACTTTGCGGTCCTTAGGAGCCACGGATTTAGTTTTACGGCGCCTCCGATTTGAAAAAATCGCCGCCACAGCGTCTAGGAACTCCAAACGCCTCTGTAGTTCTCCTTTCAAGCGGTCGTCTGCTGGAGTCCTTTTGGGTGGCAAGAAAGGAGAGGATGTCGAGGACTCGTCGCAAGTGTGAGTTTTGATTATTATATTAAATAATTGGAGGCGTAACCAGTTTTATTTTGCAGCAAAACAACTTATCAAAAGACAAATTGTCAGCTGGAGAAAACTCGGTCGTGGTGAGAAAAAACAGCTGTTTCCGTGTCGTAGCAGGTTGGCATCTCTAGAAAACAGTCGTTTGGCAAGCGCATACCGCACCCCCGCTAGCCTTTTTAACTTTGCTTGCTGGACGACAGACTAGGACTGGATGGTACCTAGTTGCCCCATGCTACTTTTATTGGCCTCTGATTACAAATACATGAATATATAGGTACAATTAATGAGAGAGAGAGAAATTTACATGGCTTTGAGACAGATTAGTACTTAAAGCTAGGTTTAGTATAACAGTTTAAATTGTAACAAAGTCTACCACAATTCTGGTACATGTCTTAGATAACTTTAGCTAGGAGCTCGACAGTTGGTAACATTAATTTTAGTACAATTACAATTCGTGGAAGCCACGAATAATTTGAGCATTTTTAGGTCTACATCATTCGGCAGTCAACAGAGCCAAAAGAGCGTGAATCCACAACCGACTATCAGCAAAAACGACGTCCGCGCAGCACCATATCGCCGAAGAAGCAGAACATCGCCGGCAGTAACTCCTCATCGCATAGAGCCGCCAGCTGAGACAACCATTGGATGAGGAAAAACAGCCAAGAAGTCCCGGAGGGGATACAATCCAATACTGTGGAGCGCAGCCGCCATCCCTCGCCGCACCACACCGCACACGAGACAGGTATGTGCATTCACTACAGCTGGGAGCAAACATGGGGCGAAATGTATCCGCCAGTCACTCCGCAGCGCACAAGAGAAACTATCTCAGTAAGAGATTCTCATAACCGCCTCGCAAGATCTTTGGGTAGTCACACGCCGGCGTCCATGTGAGGCCCCGGGACTCAGTTGTCAGGACTTAAAGTTCCTTCGCCGTAATTTAAAGGCTCGCGTGCAGGTCAATCCAGAGTGAGTTTTGGCATATAAAATCATATTTTGCAGAATAAATGTACGGCGCAGCTGGAGCTCATCCGCGCACCAAGGAGTCCATTTGCTCGTGGGAGAGACGCCCCCTTTGCGGTATTAGGAGCCACGGATTTAGTTTCACGACGCCTCCGTTTTGAAAAACCACCGCCGCGGCGTCTAGAAACTCCAAACGCCTCTGTAGTTCTCCTTGCAAGTGGTCGTCTACTAGTGTCCTTTGGGTGGCAAGAAAGGAGAGGATGTCGAGGACTCGTCGCAAGTGTGAGTTTTGATTATTATATTAAATAATTGGAGGCGTAACCAGTTTTATTTTGCAGCAAAACAACTTATCAAAAGACAAATTGTCAGCTGGAGAAAACTCGGTCGTGGTGAGAAAAAACAGCTGTTTCCGTGTCGTAGCAGGTTGGCATCTCCAGAAAACAGTCGTTTGGCAAGCGCATACCGCACCCCCGCCAGCCTACAACCTGTGCGTTGGATTCTCTTGCCCGTGAAGTTTTTTGGTAAACATCCCACGCCGCTGTCAAAGTTATAAAAGCATAATCAATCTCTTTTTGCAGATAAGGAAAACCAATTCCGCCAGAGCAGTTCGTCAGTTGGAATCACTTGGATTTTGGTGAGATGCCAGCCATTTTGGTGCCACATAAAGACGTCCGCCTTCCGCCGCGATTTCATCGCTCATCACGAATTTCACCGCACACAGAAAAAGGCGTGTGCATTCGCTACAGCTGGGCGCAAACTTGGGGCGAAGGTGGCAGGCGGCAGTCACTGGTGAGAGGCAGCTGGAGAACCCACTTCTTAACCGCGCACAAAGGAGTCCATTTGCTCGTGGGAGAGAAGTCCCACTTTGCGGTCCTTAGGAGCCACGGATTTAGTTTTACGGCGCCTCCGATTTGAAAAAATCGCCGCCACAGCGTCTAGGAACTCCAAACGCCTCTGTAGTTCTCCTTTTAAGCGGTCGTCTGCTGGAGTCCTTTTGGGTGGCAAGAAAGGAGAGGATGTCGCAAGTGTGAGTTTTGATTATTATATTAAATAATTGGAGGCGTAACCAGTTTTATTTTGCAGCAAAACAACTTATCAAAAGACAAATTGTCAGCTGGAGAAAACTCGGTCGTGGTGAGAAAAACAGCTGTTTCCGTGTCGTAGCAGGTTGGCATCTCTAGAAAACAGTCGTTTGGCAAGCGCATACCGCACCCCGCTAGCCTACAACCTGTGCGTTGGATTCTCTTGCCCCGTGAAGTTTTTTGGTAAACATCCCACGCCGCTGTCAAAGTGATAAAGCATAAACAAACTCCTTTTGCAGATAAGGAAAACCAATTCCGCCAGGGCAATTCGTCAGTTGGATTTTGGTGACGGGCCAGCCAATTTACGCCGCAATTTCATCACTTGCCTCGAAAATTACCGCACACAGGTCAGGATGTACATTCGCTACAGCTGGGGCGCAATCTTGGGGCAAAATGTATCCGGCCGTCACTCCATAGCGCACAAGAGAAACGTCAATGTGAGGCCCCAGGACTCAGTTTCCAGGATTTAAAGTTCCCTCGCCGTAGTTTAAAGGCTCGCGTGCAGGTCAGTCCAGAGTGATTTTTGATTTATATAGCATATAAAATCATATTTTGCAGGATAAGTGTACGGCGCGGCTGGAGCTCATCCGCGCACCAAGGAGTCCATTTGCTCGTGGGAGAGAAGTCCCCCTTTGCGGTCTTAGGAGCCACGGATTTAGTTTCACGACGCCTCCGATTTAAAAGACCGCCGCCACGGCGTCTACAAACTCCAAACGCCTCTGTAGTTCTCCTTGCAAGCGGTCGTCTACTAGTGTCCTTTAGGTGGCAAGAAAGGAGAAGGATGTCAAGAATGCAGAGATTCCAGTGCCTCGCCGAACCAGTCGTCAGTTGGGTTCCCTTTCCCCATGATGTTTTTGGTAAGCATCTCACGCCTCTATCAAAGTGATAAAAGCATAATCAATCTCTTTTTGCAGATAAGGAAAACCAATTCCGCCAGAGCAGTTCGTCAGTTGGAGTCACTTGGATTTTGGTGAGATGCCAGCCATTTTGGTGCCACATAGAGACTTCCGCCTTTCGCCGCAATTTCATCGCTCATCACGAACATGCATTCTCTGCAGTAAGGAGTATTTCAGTGATGCCTCTCTGTAAGGATGCCAAGTCTACAGGGGACACCTCAGCATCAGCTCCAGTAGAAAATACCATTAATCCGTTTGAAAATATATTGTTTGGTTGCTCAGATGTAATTTAAAGTCCGGGATGATTATTCTTATAATCCCAATGGGCTGCCCCTCCATTATTTCTATTAAATATTCTCTTGAAACTCTACCCTCTCTATATAATTTGTTGAATTTATTTATATTACCCTCACACCACCTACTCGGGGGATTTTCTTTGATTGCTCTCCGTTTTTCTCTCTTCTTTCTAAGACATTCCTCTTTCTCCTTTACCTCATCTAACTCATCTTCCAAACGAAGCAGGGTCGGGAGACTCTCTCGATATGATTGCCTTAATGTGGAACAGATCTTGTTTACCTCCTCCTCAGTATAACCATATATCCAATCATATGTGGGCTCTTTTGGTCGTTTTGGAAGAGCTTGATGTTTTGATAGAAAGAATTTTCTGTATCGGTCCAGGTATCTCGGTCTACTTGGAGCCAATCTTTTTGGGATGAAGGGATTTATTAGAAGATCCCTGATCAGCGGATTTGTGTGGCTTTCCACTGAGTCCACAAATCGCTGGCTGGCCTGATTATAGACTTCTGGTAATGATTTTATGTTGAATTTGGCTCTGATGGCAGCCTGACTGGTGTATCTATACGCATTTATGGATTTCCTAATCAGTCTGTTTTCAATACCTTGGATTTTGTCAGCATTTGTGTTGGAAACAATGGATCCCCAAACCGCTATGGAGTAGTGCCAAATGGGAGAGATGATTTGCTTGAACAGAAGGGCTTTTGTGTTGTTTGGCATTTTGCTTTTACTGCCGAGGAGCCATTCCAGTTTTTTGTAAGCGCTAATTATCTTTTGTTTTAGCAGTAAGACATGGGGTCCTAGAGAGAGCCTTTTATCCAATAGAATACCTAAGTATTTTTGTTTAGAACTTTTCGTCGCCCTTTGTCCGTCAACTATGGGAGGGGAATGGCCGCTTTCCAGATTCCCTTTAAGGGAGAAAAGGACATGCCCCGTCTTTTTTCCGTTAATGGATATGTCCCATCTTTTTGCCCATTTGCAGAACTCGGTGATGTAGGTTTGGCAAAGATTTACCGCAGCATTCCCTGTTTGAGCACGGCCAATCAGGATGGTGTCGTCTGCGTATGTGGCAAGCATTACATTTTTCGAGAAGTAGGACGGAAAATATGTACTAGATCTGGGTTTTACGGGCATTGGTATGTCCGAGGTGTAGATTGAGTACAAAATTGGGCCCAGGATGCTACCCTGTGGAACCCCTGCCTCAATTTTACCCTCCCTGGAAATTGCCTCGCTTGTGACTTTCACTGTAAATGTTCTGCCCTTGAGGTAGTTTTTTAGGATGATGTAGAGCCTGGTTGGAAGCAGTTTTGCGAGTTTAAAGAGTAGGCCTTCATGCCAAACCCTATCAAAGGCCTCTGAAATGTCTACAAAAGTGGCAGAGCAAACTTCTTTATCCTCATATGCCTGTAGAATGAAGTTTGTGACTCTTTCAAGTTGGTGCTCTGCCCCGTGTTCTTTCTTAAATCCAAATTGATGGTTTGGGATGGCATTTGCGAAAGGTTCGGTTTCAAAAAGCCTTGTTAAGAGTACTTTTTCAAACATTTTTGAGAGACCCGACAGGAGGCTGATGGGACGGTAGGACTTTACACAAGAGGGGCTCTTCCCTGGTTTAAGGATCATTGTGATCTGAGCATGTTTCCATTCTGATGGGAAATGGCCGGTTTTGAGGATATTATTGAATATTAGGAGAAGATAAAGCCTGGCATTTTTTGTTAGTTGTTTGATAAGCTTGTTATCAATTTTATCTTGCCCAGGAGCCTTATTATTATCCAGGGAATCGATCAAAAGATTTAACTCTTCCAGAGTAACAGGCCTAATAGGAGGAGACTCCCTCAGCAGATAACCCTTTTTGTAATCTTTCCAACTCCACTCTCGTCTCCATCCTATCCGACTCCTCATTTCTCAGATTTGGTTTAAAACGTCCTTCGAGATGGTGTACAAAAGCTTCCGCTTTCTCATTTAGAGTTCTTGTCCAGGGATTGCTATAGACCGGGGAGTTTGCGTCGACTTCACGTTTTAGAGACCAGCAAGGTTGCGTTTGTTTTTTGACATTATTGGTAATTTTCCATAACTTTTGCATTCTGTATCGGTCAGTAGTGTCAATGTCTTTAACCATCTTGTTTATATTTCTTTCCCTTAATTTTTTAATCTCCCTGGCCAGCTTATTTTGAGCATGTTTAAACCAGATTTTGGCTTCCTCAGTTCCTGTACTCCTGAAAATTCTGTTTAATTCCCTTTTCTCATCCAAAAGTCTAGCTGTGCTCTCGTCCAGAGTTATAAAATTATTTCTGCTATGTTGACGATTGTTTGAACCATTTTGAGGGCGGAAAGGGGGTGGCGTCCTTAGCCGACTCATTGATGTTTTTTAAGAAAATACTAACGCAGTCTTCAATGTCGTCACCACTGTGGATTTCTGTGTTTAACAGGATTTTCTCATCAAGCAGTTTTTAAACTTGTTAAGGTTTGTGGCTTTTGAGATGATAGGTTTGTGGTTTGAAATACTGCAGAAGGAATTTTGAGCATTGAAATTTATAAGGATGCTTAAGGGAAGGTGGTCTGAGCTGAGATCGGGGGATGAAGTGATCTTCAAATTTCTGCGGCGCAATCCTTTGAAAACCGAAAAATCAATTGCGGATGGCTGCTTTCTTTTGTCAAAAGGAAAATGAGTGGCTTGTCCTGTAGCCAGGATTTCCAAATCCCTTCTGGAACATAAGGCTTCATGTAGAATTCTTCCCCTAGCACACGATTGATAATTGCCCCAGCTTCTATGTTTGGCATTCCAGTCTCCATTTATAATAAATTTTGATCTGCCTCCTAACAGGTCATCAAAGTGGTTGAAAAGTCTATCAAAGTGAGTCGGAAGCCAGTTGAAAATCGGTGGGCAGTAAATTGGCGCAATTATAATCATATCGGCGCGGCGGCCACTAGAAGGGAGTATAACGATCGGGGAACACTGGCAGGACTCAGTTTCTATTGGCTCTAAGGCAGAATGCCTGATGTTATGCCTAACCAAAATGGCAGTGCCACCTTTACAGTTTCGGCTAGGATTGTGAGCATGATAAGTAGAGAAACCTGGGAAGTCTAGGATTTGAGGTTTCTTCTTCGCCTTTGTTTCAATGACCATCATAATCTGTATTCCCTCCCTATCCATAAAAACCTCAAGCTCGTCCCTTTTTCGTCCAACTCCTCCTGCATTCCAATACCCCAACTTAAGGGTATTTCCATTTGGGCAATTTAATTGATTTAAGTTCATAATTTGTCTGTATAACTGCCGGGAGAATGGTTATTAAACAAAGATGGGTTGGCGTTCGTTGGGCGAGTTTTTTGAAATAGATTTTCCGAGCGGAATTTCAATTCCCTGGGTCTTGAAGAATTTAGAAAAGTTTTCCATAAGAAGGTCAATTTTCTTTTCTATCATTTCAACCCGCATCACCAGTCCCGGTTCAGAGAGAATTTCTTTTTTTGAATTAGGAGATTGCTTCCTATTTCTGGTTTCAGAGGAGCTGGTTTGGGGGATTATTCTTGGTTTAAAGTTTGCCCTGGCGGCCCGACTGGTAGTTGGCGGGCTGTCCCCTGTCTTTTGAGTGCCCTGAAGGTTCCTTTCAGAGTCTTTTCCTTGTTTAAGAGGCTGCCTTTGGAGAGGTTTTTTGGTATTTCCTTTAACTTTGTTAGGCATACTTTTGGGGGCAACAACAGCAGAATTTTTTCTCATACGATTCAGCCTTTTATGTATGGCTGATACGTGTGAGGAAGATCGGGGGAGGGATTGACCCAGTTTGTTTGGAAACTTTGAATGGGTTTTGCCAATTTGCTCCAGAGTTAACAGGTATTGCTTTTTGCGGGGAATCTGCCCTCCTCCTGTGAGAGTTAGCGTGACTCTTAACTGCTTCACTATATAATAGTTTGTGTGTTTTTCTTTGCTGGGGAGGGTCTATTCTGGCAGCTGAGTTTAATGTTTCTCTTATTTCGTTCATGTTGATTTTATTGGTAACTAAGGCGTTTTTGGCTTTTTTGAAAGCAGGGCAACCTCTGTAAGAGCTGACGTGGCTGCCGGAACAGTTTGGACAGGTTGGTGGACTTGTTCGCGGTTTATTACAGTGCATTGACTTGTGGTTGCCGGCGCATTTCATGCACTTAGAGGGGTATTGGCAGAAGTTTGTGGTGTGCCTAAATCCCTGACAGTTGAAGCATTGTACTGGGTCCTTAGATTTGTTTTTCCTTTCTACCTCTATCCTTTGACCACCCAGTAGTTTTAAGGCAAGGATTTTTAAGTGTTCGCCATCGCCCTTCATGCTAATTTCAGCTTCAAAAATTTTCATGGGCTGGCCTGTTGAAAAATTTTTGAGGTTTCGCAAATATTTCGTTTGGAAGCCCAACCTGCTCAGTTCTCCAACTATCCAAGCACCTGGAGTGGAAGGATGTAGGTGCCTTATTACAACTCTAAAACCCCTATCAGCTTTTGGTTGGTGCGAAAAGATTGGTGTACCAGTTTCGCTGAGGATCTGCTTTATAATGTTATAGGCGTCCATATTTTTAGCCTGAAGCCTAATCCCTTCCCCAACTGTCGTTTTCGTACTGTAGCTTGAGACTCCTACCCTATAATTAAATTTTTCCAGTAAGGGAATTAAGTCGGGTATTTTGTTTATGTAAATTGATGGCACTTTTTTGGAAAATGGAACCATTTGCCAAGGGGGAGGCCAACATCTTCGTTTAGCTGTGGGGGCTTTTGAGTCGTCTCCATTGGCTCAGTTTCAGTTTCTAATGAGTTTCTTCTAGAGCGCTCTGCAACTACCATTTTTGCGGCTAGACTAGAGAAAACTGGGGACTGTATGGCAATGTTTTCGTGAGGAAAATCTGCTCCCAAAAGAGCTGCTGAATTCCTGTGTTTTTTACAGGGAGTTTCGCCAAACGGGGCTTCTTCCTTTTCCATACGCCTTTTGCCAGGGGGTTTTAGCATCAAACAAGCTACGTCTTACTGTGCTTTTATTGCATGTTTGAGTGGGGACATCTTGTTTTTTGGCTTGTGGGGTAGAGGGAAAATCAGAGAGGGGGGATCCCTTCCTTTTCTCCGATGGCGGCAGTGTAGTCTTATAAGTATTAGTCAGAGTTAATTTTGCGTAGTTTGGTTTATTGATTTGAACCTGATTTAGTAAGGCTTGAGTAAGAGTGGCTGGGTCTACCATTGAGCCATTTTTAAAATTTTGGAGCAGCAGAGGTGGCTTCCCGTTTTCCCCAGTGTAAGCCTCACCGGCAGGGAGATTTTTGGTGTGTGGGTGAGAGTGAGGATTGTAAGCAGTGCTCTTCGTTATATTTGTGTGCGAGGGAGCAGTGGATTCTAATTTGGGTGCATCGCCATGATATGATGAGCTTGTATTAGTGAGAGAATTTGGAGCAATTTGGGAAAAGAATGTGGGTTTTATTCGCTCAGTTTTTTGTGTGTGAGTACAAGCAGTTCCACTTGTTTCGTTTGTGTGTGAGAGAGGAATGGATTCCGTTTTTGGTGCTGTTTGTATTTTGTAAGCATGACTTAATGTATTAGTGTTAGTGAGCAGACTTGGAGCAATTTGAGAGAGAGTGGTGGGTTTAATTTTATCACAGTCGTATGGGTGAGCGCAAGCAGCTGCAGTTTTTGCGCTTGAGTGTGAGAGAGATGTGGATTCCGTTGTTGGGGCTGATTTTGTTTGTGGGTTTGCAGCTTGGCTTTTGTCGCCACAAATTTCTGTGCTTGTGTTTGAGGGCAGAAAAGGAGGAGAGTGAGAATTAGAGAGAGTGGTGAGCGGATGAGCAGTTTGGGTTCCACCGTTTTTGTCCACTTTTTGTGGGGCATTGGGAGAGCGATCTGTGGGTTCTGTTTTCGGAGTGGGACACAGTGGGGCATTTATAGCGTTGCAATTGCCGCCACAATTTAAAGAGTTTTTTTCTGAGTTTATGATCATGGTGGGTGTGAGGTTTGAGAGAGCAGTGGAGACTTTTTCGATTTCACCGTAGTATGGGAGTGATTTTCTAGCGGGTGCGTTTTGTGTGTTGGTAAGAGAGGGTTTGGATAATGGGGGAGACTGAAAACGTCTTCCCAAGTCAAATTTAGATGATGATTTTCTTTTTGGGGAGCCTAGATTTTCAGCAGCTTTAATTGCCGCTTTGTTTAAGTATTTATTAAGGATAAGATCCTTCGCCGTCGGTGTGAGCGGATCCTTGTCATTTTCTTTCAGTGCCTTTAGGGTGGCATCGTCGTCTGAATCAATTGGGCCTTGGGAAAGCGCTGATATATTTAGGTAAAATGGGGACAGCATAATTTCTGGGCTAGAGGGAATTGAAACCACTTCATCACTTGAGTGTGAGACTGATGAGATGGATGCCATTTTTCCTTTAATTTTTGACAATAATAACTCTTTTTGTGTTTTTCTTTTAATAGATTGAATTCTTTTTATTTTATTTAATTTTTTGGCAGGCTTTGGTTGTGCGGGTTTAATTTTGCGGGATTTAATTGGGCGGGATTTAATTTTGCAGGTTAAATAAAATCATAAAAATTTAAATAAAAACTCTTTTGGCATTTTCTTTAAAGATCGTTCAATAATTTTATTTAATTCATTTAATTTGGCGGGTTTTGGTTGAGCGGCTTTAATTTTGCAGGTTTTAGTTTTGCGGGTTTAAGTTGCGGGATTTAATTTTGCTGGATTTAATTTTTGCGGGTTATGTAATATCGCTATATAGTGGCACTATACCTTGCAAGAGCTCAGTCTTTTTTTTTTGTGATCACAAAGTCGTCGTCGCTGTTACTTGTTGCAGTGTTATATTAGGGTTTAAAGACATCACTGTAAATATTTTTTAGGTCTCCTTTTTTTAAATTTTGTACATTTTTTTTACTTTTTTTTTTGTTTTAACTTTGCTTGCTGGACGACAGACTAGGACTGGATGGTACCTAGTTGCCCCATGCTACTTTTATTGGCCTCTGATTACAAATACATGAATATATAGGTACAATTAATGAGAGAGAGAGAAATTTACATGGCTTTGAGACAGATTAGTACTTTAACTTTGCTTGCTGGACGACAGACTAGGACTGGATGGTACCTAGTTGCCCCATGCTACTTTTATTGGCCTCTGATTACAAATACATGAATATATAGGTACAATTAATGAGAGAGAGAGAAATTTACATGGCTTTGAGACAGATTAGTACTTAAAGCTAGGTTTAGTATAACAGTTTAAATTGTAACAAAGTCTACCACAATTCTGGTACATGTCTTAGATAACTTTAGCTAGGAGCTCGACAGTTGGTAACATTAATTTTAGTACAATTACAATTCGTGGGAGCCACGAATAATTTGAGCATTTTTAGGTCTACATCATTCGGCAGTCAACAGAGCCAAAAGAGCGTGAATCCACAACCGACTATCAGCAAAAACGACGTCCGCGCAGCACCATATCGCCGAAGAAGCAGAACATCGCCGGCAGTAACTCCTCATCGCATAGAGCCGCCAGCTGAGACAACCATTGGATGAGGAAAACAGCCAAGAAGTCCCGGAGGGGATACAATCCAATACTGTGGAGCGCAGCCGCCATCCCTCGCCGCACCACACCGCACACGAGACAGGTATGTGCATTCACTACAGCTGGGAGCAAACATGGGGCGAAATGTATCCGCCAGTCACTCCGCAGCGCACAAGAGAAACTATCTCAGTAAGAGATTCTCATAACCGCCTCGCAAGATCTTTGGGTAGTCACACGCCGGCGTCCATGTGAGGCCCCGGGACTCAGTTGTCAGGACTTAAAGTTCCTTCGCCGTAATTTAAAGGCTCGCGTGCAGGTCAATCCAGAGTGAGTTTTGGCATATAAAATCATATTTTGCAGAATAAATGTACGGCGCAGCTGGAGCTCATCCGCGCACCAAGGAGTCCATTTGCTCGTGGGAGAGACGCCCCCTTTGCGGTATTAGGAGCCACGGATTTAGTTTCACGACGCCTCCGTTTTGAAAAACCACCGCCGCGGCGTCTAGAAACTCCAAACGCCTCTGTAGTTCTCCTTGCAAGTGGTCGTCTACTAGTGTCCTTTGGGTGGCAAGAAAGGAGAGGATGTCGAGGACTCGTCGCAAGTGTGAGTTTTGATTATTATATTAAATAATTGGAGGCGTAACCAGTTTTATTTTGCAGCAAAACAACTTATCAAAAGACAAATTGTCAGCTGGAGAAAACTCGGTCGTGGTGAGAAAAAACAGCTGTTTCCGTGTCGTAGCAGGTTGGCATCTCCAGAAAACAGTCGTTTGGCAAGCGCATACCGCACCCCCGCCAGCCTACAACCTGTGCGTTGGATTCTCTTGCCCGTGAAGTTTTTTGGTAAACATCCCACGCCGCTGTCAAAGTTATAAAAGCATAATCAATCTCTTTTTGCAGATAAGGAAAACCAATTCCGCCAGAGCAGTTCGTCAGTTGGAATCACTTGGATTTTGGTGAGATGCCAGCCATTTTGGTGCCACATAAAGACGTCCGCCTTCCGCCGCGATTTCATCGCTCATCACGAATTTCACCGCACACAGAAAAAGGCGTGTGCATTCGCTACAGCTGGGCGCAAACTTGGGGCGAAGGTGGCAGGCGGCAGTCACTGGTGAGAGGCAGCTGGAGAACCCACTTCTTAACCGCGCACAAAGGAGTCCATTTGCTCGTGGGAGAGAAGTCCCACTTTGCGGTCCTTAGGAGCCACGGATTTAGTTTTACGGCGCCTCCGATTTGAAAAATCGCCGCCACAGCGTCTAGGAACTCCAAACGCCTCTGTAGTTCTCCTTTTAAGCGGTCGTCTGCTGGAGTCCTTTTGGGTGGCAAGAAAGGAGAGGATGTCGCAAGTGTGAGTTTTGATTATTATATTAAATAATTGGAGGCGTAACCAGTTTTATTTTGCAGCAAAACAACTTATCAAAAGACAAATTGTCAGCTGGAGAAA
>JAECXW010000063.1:0-33827 GCA_018153365.1 Drosophila fuyamai
GTAGCATGTAACCTGCAACAGGGTTGACGGTTATTGCAACACGAGCTGATGGTGTGTGTATTCAAGGAAAGTTGCACGTGCTGGTTCCAGCTGTATGATCGGTAGAAGGTGGGGTTCTAAAGAGTCCTTGTGCTACTTGCTCGCAAATACTTTTAAATCTTAAAAAAATCACGTGCTGAACTTGACATCGATCGGGGTAAAAGTACACGGGTTAACAAGAAAAATCGGGGAAAGGTATCTCTTCTTAATATCCCATGGGAGATGACATTCCAGGGTTTTCCAGTTTATTTATGCTGGGCTGGTGTTATAGCCACAGCAGATGCCCACCCAACCATGATCACCGAACTCCAAGGTTTAAGTCAATTGGTGATCCCATTTAAAACCGGCAAAGCTAACTCATACTCTTCTCACAGCAGAACGCATGACTCCCAAATACGAAAGGCTTAGAAGTTCATTTCTAATTTATAAGCAAAATATTTAATCATTTTAATTTAATTTATAAACTCCTAGTGCCAAAAACATATGATGGGGATCTTTATAAAAGCTGCGTAGGAAAATGTTATTTAATAATATTTAAAAATATAATATAATATAATATAATATGTAGATGTAGATTGATATATAATAGCTTTTGTGTTTAATTATGGGATTATATAAACTCCATTTTAATTTCAGTGTTTGTCTTGCTTGTGTTATAAATTCACTGTACGAATTAAATAGTTAATAAACAATAAAAATAAATTTAAATGAAATCAATTCAAAATATATCTCCAAATAATAATTTAAATTTAATGTATGCAAAATAAATTTTAATTGTAATTTAGTATGTTCATGTAAACTGAATCATTTAATGTTTTTGTAATTTTGTTATTTTTATTTTTATTTTATTTTTATTTTTTTTTTTGTTGGTATTTATCAAAATAGTTAAATTTATTTGTTTCTATATTTTTATAAATGTTGAAAGTTTAGTTAACATAATTTTTCCCAGTGTAGTCGTGGTAATGTGATCGGTTAGTATTTAGACTGATCCAAGACTGTAAAACTATGTGAGCCCTTGGTAATTACACTGATCAAAGACTGTAAAACGGTGTGAGAGCTTGCAGTTAGGAATATTGTTTACGTTTTCTATTAAAATTCATTTTATTACATTTTATTTTGATTTCTCACTGTTTCCTTTCTGCAAACAAATACACATTTCAAAGTCCGATTTATTTACACTCACATCACGAAACACTTTCATTATTTTCACTTAAATTCACCAAATAACTAAATAATTGAAAAAATGTAAAATAATTAGTATTAAGTTCACTTACATTTTTTTTTTCTCCACGTCCAAAAGATCTTTTGCCGGTGGGTGTGTACTCTGTTGGTGTAAATGTTTTGATGTATTTTTAGAATTCGATGATAAGGAATTTAAAGGGTTTTATTTCATGTTGCTACTTTACTTTTTCCACATTTCCTTGCCTGCAATTCTGGTTCTATTTTTGTGGGATATAAGTTGTTTTTGATTTCACTTTTACATGATTATTTTAACAGAGCACAATGAAGCAAAAAAAAACCATGAGCTTTTTCCTTTCAAATGCAGATATTATTTTAATTTAATTTGGCGGTTGCCTATATATAGTACATGGGGCCCAAACCCAACTGATCTTGGCCAACTAAAGGCATGGTAAAACTTTAAACACAAAGGCATTTATAACTGCTGGGCGGGAACTGCAGGTAATCCCATGGAGCAAATTGAAAGCGATTCCGGGTCAGAGGGTACTTCTTAGGCGGTCATCTCTGTGGTCGACGCCGGTTTCAGTAACGCCACTGACGCAGATGTATTGGTGCCTTTTCTTCCTACAGCCGTTGTCAATATTACAGTGCCGACTGCAGATGAGCAACCAATATAAGGTCGTAATTTTATGGCGGCTTATAAGGTTTTTATTTAATGGTGGAACTGGGTGCCTAAAAATAAGGGGCGGCATATTTAGGAATACGTGCTATTTTTTTTTGTTTCTAAGAATATTAAATACCTTTAACTGGCACCCAAAATCCAAGCAAAATTCAAGACAATTACACGTATAGGTGCTCGATATTATATTTCACTGAGCTCAATATTATTTACTGAAACACTGTACTTATTGACAATGAAATAAATTTGAATGAATTTTTACTTCGCGCTGTTGGTCTTTCTAGTTAGGCAGCCACGAGGTAAAAGAACGACCAAAGAGGAATCTGATCAGAGCTAAGTGGAAATTTTTTTAAAAGCTCGTGGGCGTGGGTAATGGAAATAACTATTGGAAGTATGGTATAAATCAGATGATAATGATCTGGGCTTACTTTATTTTGAGCGTTACAAAAAAGCTTATCCTGAAACAGGGTATACTTTTAGGATAGGCCAAGCGCATTACAATTCCCCCCCACTTAAATCACGGTTGGGGTGCATGCAACACAAACGAGATTCGCGCTTGGTATTAGGATCATTGTTTGATGTCCTTTGCGTGAAATTTTCCTACAATGCGTCCTTGAAGGTCTTCCAACTCATAATAATAGTTCCCAAACTTTTTCCGAACTCTTGCTTTGACAAAGCTTGGAGCTAATTTTGTGCTAAATCCTTTTGCAAAGTTGCTTTGTTGAAAGTTGCGCCTATAGACCTCTTGGCCAACACGAAACGACACTTCCCTCGTACGCAAGTTGTAGGCCTTTTCGTTCCGGGCGTGCTGAGATTGCATAGCTTCTTTAGCCTTTGTCCGCAAAATATCAAACGATTCTTCTCTGTTAAACTGTATGCTGCGATCGTCCAACATATTCAAAGTTCGCAAAAGCTTATAGCTGCTTCCATTTTTGACCATATGTTGGCCAAATGCAAGTCTATAAGGGCTTGTATTTATAGATAGGTGAAAACTAGAGCGAAGTGCACAGCTAATGCTACTCAATTTTTCGTCCCAATTTCGCTGGCTGGGATCAACGTAGGCTTTAATGGCTGAGAGCACTGATCTATTGACTCTTTCCGATGCATTCGCCTGGGGAGAGTAGAACGCTGTATAGCTATGAGAGATGTTGTATTTATCTAACAAGGAATTAAATGTTTGCGACTTAAATTGAACTCCGTTGTCAGAAACGATGGTTTCTGGAGTTCCAAAACAGTGAAATAAGTCTTCTTCCAAATAGCTTCTAATAGACTCAGCAGTAAATTTACGCACAGCCTTTAAAAAGGGAAATTTAGACAGTTGATCTAGTACTACAAATATGCCTATATTCCCAGACTAACTACGTGGATAGGGTCCCAAAAAATCAACAAACAATTTTTGAAAGAAACGCTGAGGATGACCTGTGTGCCCCATAGGTGGTTTCATGGTCTGATTGGGATGCTTAGTGGCACGGCAGGTGTCACATGAATTGATATAGTCTTTAACATCAGTAACCATGTTAGGCCAGTAGTACTGCCGTCTGAGTAATTCCAGGGTCTTATTTATTCCACCGTGAGAATACAATGGATCATTATGGGCCACTTTCAGGGCCGGTAACACTAGAGATCGTGGCACCCAAAGCTTCCAGCAGTAGTCGTCGGTAACTTTAGTTCCAGCGGTCTGTTCTGCTTTCTGAAAAATGTACTCGTCTTCAATCTTTAGATCTGGCAAAGTATAATGATTCTGTAGTATTTTGTTTTTGAGCTCCTCGTAACCTGCAGACTTAAATTCCTGAGATGCTAAATCGACTATCAGACTGTTTAGAAAGAGGGACGACAGGTCTTCGGTATATGTACGCGACAAAGCATCCGGTACTATATTTTGGATGCCCTTTCGGTGCTGAATGTTGAACTGAAAACCTTGTAACTTTAGGGACCAGCGAGCGAGGCGGGAACTAAGATCAACTTGAGTCATCAGCCACTTTAGTGATGCATGATCTGTAATGATTGTGAAGTCCTGACCTTCAATATATGCCCTAAATTTCTTCACTGCTAAAACAGCCGCGTAGCATTCTTTTTCCGTGACGGTATACTGCCTCTGACACTTGTTCAGCTTTTTTGACATAAAAGCGATTGGTAATTCGTCTCCCTTGTTATTAGTCTGCATCAACACCGCTCCCACACCTGTATGGCTGGCATCGCAGTGAATAGAGAATGGCAAAGCAAAATTTGGGCTATGTAACACGGGAGCAGAACACATCTGAGCTTTTAAATATTCGAATGCCTTCTGAGCTGCTTCTGTCCATTCAAACTTTCGCTTGTCTTTAAGGGTATCTGACAAGGGAGAAGAAATGGCAGCATAATTCTTAATGAACTTGTGGTACCACCCGGTCATACCAAGAAACCTACGAACCTGTTTTATTGATCGGGGTATCGGAAAATCTTTTACTGCCGCTATTTTGTCGGGATCAGTACAAATTGTACCATTTCCAATCACATGCCCTAGTTATTTAACCTCTCGTCGGCAAAACTTACTTTTCTCGACATTGATGGTTAGATTTGCACGAGTGAGGTGGAAAGCGACTATGGATAAGACTTCGAGATGGCGTTCAAACGAGTCGGATATGATTAACAAGTCATCCAGATATATAAATACTTCATTACGCAACTGCGCTGGCACTATCTTGTCCATCAAACGCGACATGGTACAGGGGGCATTGGTTAAGCCAAATGGCATAACCACAAACTCATAAAGAGGACGACCAGGAACCGTAAAGGCAGTTTTATCGCGAGAATTTTTATTTAGTGGGATTTGCCAAAAAGCATCTTTCAGATCAAGACTTGAAATGTATTCTGCTTTTGGTAATCTACTTAGAATGCCATCGATTAATGGCATTGGATATGCATCTTTTAAAGTAACCTCGTTTAATTTCCTACTGTCAATGCATAATCTAACCTTTCCTGGTTTTTTCACTAAGACGACAGGACACGACCATGAGCTATTGGATTCTTGAATCACTCCAAGTGCAATCATTCGATCCAGCTCATCATACATTAGCTTCTCGGTCGCCGGCGACACGGCATAGTGACGCTGTTTGATAGCCTTAGCATCGGCTACGTCGATTACATGAGAGATTAACGAAGTTCTACCTAGTCCTTGTTTAGAAAATGAGGGAAATAAATTGATCGTCTCCTGCAAAAGTTTTTGTTGATTAGGAGTCAGTGATCTCATTGTTTGGTCTTCCAGAGATGATATGTTCAGGCTTTGAGTTATCAGATGTAATGGAAGCAAATCAAAAACTGTCCAAAAGTCTATACCGAGGTAAAGGTCTCCGGCCAGGGAGGGAACCAAATAAAAGGTAATTGTTTTGGTTTCGCCTCTATATGTTACGCCAGTAGATACCTTACCAATGATATCTTGGCTTTTACCGTCAGCTGTTCTTACTTTTAAGGTCATTGGTTTGTATTTTAGACCATTGTTAGAGCGTTCTAATAAAAGACGTCTACATTTGTTGAGTTATAATTTCAAACTGTTTTTATTTCATGAAGTTTCTTAACAAGTAACATTGGTGTGATTCGTATTCTATTCTTATCTATGGCCTACGCAGAGACCGTATCTGTTTTGCCCTGGGCGGGGGAGCTATATTTTGACCCCCGCACAAGTCCTTTGTGTAGTGTAGGAAACATTTTTAAGTGATTATATTTGGAGGCTCAAGTGGTCTGCACTTACAGATTACAAGTGCAAACAACTGTTCCCTCGCATGGTTTAGGTAACAGATCGTAAATTCTGGCTCTGGATCGATTTACAATTTGACATGCACGAGCTCATAAAATCTTATAATTGGGATTATTATCTTATTTCTAATAACCCACGGAGTGTCTTGTTTACCCCTAAATTGGGAAAACATTCTTAAGTGCGATAAGGGAGATCACAACTACCCTGATAGCACTTATGTGTACTCAAAGACATTTTGTGACCGTTCCGCAGGAGGTCATTTTACATGTTGTGTGTATATCTTGTTTTATACAAGTGCCTGCTATACTTATATTTAGACGTGTTCATGTTTGAACATTCTGCCAAGGGCCAGGAAGAACTATGGCTTGCATGCGCCTTGCTACATTAATTCGTCTTATCATATACAGGATTAAAAACTAGCATGATTATTAATCCTATGATCAAGGCAGCGTGGCCTGAAATATGATGAAAATTCAGCCCTTTTATTTCATAATGATTTTCTCTTATTTCTTTTAATTCATTTCTTAATTTATTTATTTCTTCATTATGGTTGATGACATGTGATGTTAATGGGTTCCAAAAAATACTTGGAGTCTTACTTATGTTACTTACATAAGAAATTGCTATTGGCTCATAATTTTCTGATTTAATACTATAATGGGCTATTAATATTTTGTCATCTGTTCTTATAGTGCAGCCAGATACTATAGTAAGAATTCCTTGCTCCGGAAGATCTATTATTTCTTGTGGAAGATTATTACATTGTATCCTAGCCTTTGTTGGTTCTGAAACCTTAAATATCCAACTACCTTCCTTTTGTAACTCGACCCAGTAAGAACTTTCTTGAGTCATTTTTTTTATAAACATAATTAGAATGACTATTTGGTTTAAAAGGGGTTATTTCGTGTCCCCCTTGTCTGTTTCAAAAGACTAGGTGATTCACTTTCTTCGGCCTCTATTCCAGTTAAAGGGCAAACTTTCGTAATCGGTCTTAAAATTGAACCATCTTGAAGTTTTATTTTCACTACTCTGACTCGGTCGTCTTTTCCTTTATGTACCTCTTCTACTTTTCCCAAGGGCCATCTAGCGGGGTGACAATTTTCATCTTTTAATAACACAATTTGACCTTTGTTAATATTTTGCAGTCCTATTTTCCATTTATTTCTCTGTTGAAGAGTGTTTAAATAGTCATTCTTCCATTTATTCCAAAATTCCCGTTTCATTTTTTGAATCAACTTCCATCTATCCAAATTTCCAAGTTTTTCCTCGGAAATCGCTTCAATAGGTCCTATAGTGGGCCTTCCTATCAGGAAATGACCTGGTGTTAAGACTTCTAAATCGTCAATGTCAGTATTGGCTGTATACAAAGGTCTAGAATTTAATACAGCTTCAATTTGACATAAGAGAGTTGCCATCTCTTCATAAGTTAAATTATTATCCCCTATTATTCTTTTAAGGTGATATTTTACCGATTTTACTCCAGCCTCCCATATACCTCCAAAATGAGGTCCTGCCGGGGGTATAAAATGCCATTCAATTTGTTCATTTTCTAAAACGGGAATAATCTTAGTATTTTCATTGAGTACTTTCTGTAAATCTTCATTTAATTTCCTGAACGCACCCACAAAATTTGTTCCATTATCAGAAAACATTTTTGCACATTTTCCTCTTCTGGAAAAGAATCAGCGCAGCTAAAAAGGCATCTGAAGTCAAATCGCTAACAACTTCTAAATGGATAGCCTTCGTTGCCATGCAAACAAACACAGCAATATAACCTTTATAGGATTTTTGACCTCGATTCTTTGAGCATCTTATCTGATATGGGCCAGCATAGTCTACCCCAGTATTTAAAAACGGGTGGGCCATAGTAACTCTATGCTTTGGTAAATTTCCCATAATTTGTTCTGCCGTAAGTTGCCTATATCTTGCACATTTGACACACTGCCTCAAGTATTGCTTCAAGCTGTTCCTTAACCCGAATATCCAAAATTTTCTTTGAATATAATTTCGCATCAAATTAATTCCGCCGTGTAATGTTTCTCTATGTGAATTTTTGATAATTAGTGAAGTTAAATGACACTTATCTAGAATTATCGGATGTTTTGTATGAAATTCGGCGCTGGAGTTCTGTAATCTACCTCCTACTCTTAATAGTCCGTCTTTATCCAAAAATGGATTCAATCCTAAAATTTTGCTTTTAATTTGAATATCTTTTTTAAGCTTTAAGCAAATTATCTCCGAACTAAACTGAATTTCTTGTTGTTTTTTAATTATTAAAACGCTTGCTAACTTTATTTCATTTACTGTTAGATATGCGGGAAATGATTTATTTTTTAATTTAATTTCAATAAATCTTAGGGTATATGCAATAACTCTTTCCAGTTTACGCATACAGGAGTACTTTTTATTAGTGATAGTATAAAATGGCTTGGTTTCTTTATTAAGGTAGTGTTGACAATAATACTATCTGCTTCATCCTCCATTGGCCAGTATTTTTCCGACTTGGCTAACCATTGAGGTCCGTTCCACCAAATTTCACATTCTAATAATTTTTTCGGTGTTATTCCCCTTGATGCTACGTCTGCTGGGTTGTCTTCTGATCGAACATGTCTCCACTCGATCTCCTTAATTTTCCTTATTTCGTCGGTTCGCCGTCGAATAAATTTGTCTTTATTATTCCCATTTTTAATCCATGCAAGTGTGATTGTTGAATCACTCCAACCATATGCCTTCGTTTGACTTCCAATTGCTGTCCTAACTCTATCTATTAATTTCGACAGGAGATGTGCAGCACAAAGTTCTAGTTTAGGAATAGTTTTTCGATTTTTCTTCGGATTAACTTTGCTTTTGCTAGCTATAATCATCGAAGAGGTTCCCACCTTAGCATATACAACAGCTGCGTATGCTTTATCGGACGCATCAGAAAATCCATGAATTTGAACTGGCATTTTATCTTGGGATTTCACCCACCTTGGAATTCTTATACTTTCAAGAAGTGTTAAATTTTCTATAAAGTTTTTCCATTTACTGGCATCTGAATCTGACAAGTTCTGATCCCATTTTTGCTCTGTTAGCCAAAGCTGTTGCATAAATAATTTTCCTATTATTGTCACTGGAGATAACCAGCCTAAAGGGTCATACATTTTTGCAAGTGTTGATAACACTACTCGCTTATTAATTTTAGTACAGGGTTCACTGTTAAAATTGAATTTAAATTCATCTTTAACAGGTTCCCATTGAAGACCCAGTGTTTTTATAGATTCATTTTCTTGAATCTCTAATATTTTATTTTCTTCTTTGCTTTCCAGTGTCTCAACTATTTCTGAGACATTGGAAATCCATTTTCTAAGATTGAAGCCTACCTTTTCGAATTCAAAGGTTATATTTTCTACGTGTTCTTTGGCTTCCTGTATGGAATTAGCACCTGTCATAAGGTCATCCATATAAAAATCATTTTTAATTATATCTTTTATTGACGATTTTTCGGATTTATTTGAAATTTCAGCAAGCACTCTTGTAGCTAAATAGGGTGCTGATGCTGTACCGTAAGTAACCGTTGTTAGTTTGTAATTTTTTAGTTTTTTGTTTGGAGAGTCCCTCCAAATAATGTGCAAATAATCTTGATCTTCTTTATCCATGTTTATTTGCCGGTACATTTTTTCAATGTCCGCTGATAATACAAATGGCCATTTACGCCATTTGACGATGATATCAAAGATATCTTTTTGGACCCTTGGTCCAACCCACATAATGTCATTTAGACTTTTATTGTTTGTAGTTTTCGCTGAGGCATCGAAAACTACCCTTAATTTTGTTGTAAGGCTAGATTCCCTTACAACACCTTGATGGGGTAAATAATATTTTCCTTCTTTCTTGGTTTCTATCATGTGTCCCAAGTCAATATATTCATGCATGAATTTTATGTAATTTTCTTTAAGTTTTACATTTTTATTTAGTTTTCTTTCTAAGTTATAAAATCGCGCTATAGCTTGCGCTTTGGAGTCTCCTAATTCTTTTTCATTTTTAAATGGAATTTTGACCACATATCTCCCATTTTTATCTATTTTAGTGGTCTCTAAGAAATGTCTTTCGCAAATTTCTTCCTCAATGTCATTATCATCATTTTCCATTTCCCAAAACCTCTCTAAATCTCCTACTTCCATAGTAGTAGCCACAATTAATTTTGTACCTTTAGATTTTGTACAACCAGATATAATCCATCCGAATTCAGTGTTCTGTCCTAGTAGTCCGTCTATTTTAACTACTCCATCTTTTACTATATAGGGATATAAATCAACTCCTATTATAATATCTACCCTACTTGGTTTATTAAAGTGAGGGTCCGCCAACGTATATTTCGTCCACTTTGACTTGTCAACATCTAAAGTTTTGATCGGTAAAGCCTTCATTAGTTTTGGAAGAATGATAGCTTCAATATTCAGGGGATTTTTTGTATCGTCGCGCATCCTTATACTTAAATTAACTTTGTGCTTTGAAGTACAAGTGTCTGAACAGGTCACTCCACTAACCTCGGTGATAGTTTGTTTACGAGATAAATTTAATATTTGCGCAGCTTCTTCTGAAATAATGGTGCACTGCGATCCACTATCAATTAATGCCCTTAGGTTTTCATAGCCACCTTTATTTGATTTTACCTTAATCAATGCGGTAGCTAGAAATGCTTGTTCCTTAGTAACACAGGTGTTTACTTTTTCTCTTTTTTCAGTCGAAACATGGAGCATGGTGTGATGCGGTTTTTTGCAAATTGAGCATAAATATTCCGAGTTACACTTCTTGAAAACAGAATGCTTAAAGCATCTGTTGCACAAGCGCTGTTTTCTGATAAACTCCCCTCTTTCTATCGGACTCATTCCCCTAAACTTATAACAATTTGTTACAAAGTGTCCAACCATTTTACAAAGTAGACAACTTTCCTTAACAGTGGTATTTACCACTTTTTTAAAAACTTTCTTTTCCTCATTTATTGTTGAGCTAAGAGAACTCACACGTTGCTCTAAAAATTCCATTACATCGCCTAGTAATTGAATTTCCTTAGTTTTCTTTATATGCGTTTCGTATAATTGAAGCGCTTCCCTGTTGAATTTTCGGATGATAATGTGTGCGAAAATCACATCAACATCCTCACTTAAATTCGCTTTTGTTCTGATTAAATGAATTGATTCATTTATTGAATCAATAAACCATTTAATCTGTTTTGCTGAATCGTTGTCTAGAATGGGCAACTCGATCAAACGATTCAGCTGATCTGAAAATATTTTTCTCTTATTTTCATACCGCTTGGTTAATAGTTCCCAAGCGGCAGTGTAATTTTCGGCAGAACCTGTCAGCAAGTGAGCAACCATACTCCTTGCCTCGCCTTTAAGAGCGGTTTTCAAATAATTAAATTTTAGAGATGAGCTCAGATCATCTCTATTATGAATTATTTCTTTAAATAATTCAGAAAATAAGTCCCACTCTTTTCCTTCTCCAGAAAATGTGGGAACTTGTATTTTTGGTAACAGGGGAAGGTCATCAACTCTATCCCTTACCAATACCCCATTATTACTTCCTATGCTCACATCGGAAGATTTTATCCTTTCGTCTAGGATGTCTAACACGTTTTTAACGTCAAATTCTAACTCTTCGACGGTTTCGTCGAATGATATGTTGTGTTCATATCTTTTGCCGAACTCCTTTATTTTACTGCTTGTTCTATTCCATAAAAATTCTATTTTATTAGCTCTTAGTAAGCAGTCTTCACGGCTAGCTTTATTGAGCTCCTTAATGGTTTCCTTTAAATAATTGTTTAATTGATCGACATTTTGGTCGAACACCTCCGCCAATTTGTTTGGGTCACTCTCTGCTACCTTTACCATTTTGGTTTCAGAACCAACTTTTAAATTTGCAAATTTATTTTTTAGGCTTTCAACAACCCTACAAATCTCCTCAAACACTTTTTTGTTAAAATAGTCATGATCGACTACTCCACATTTCAATAATGATGCATGATTTGCAACAAATCTAGCTTTTAGGTTATCTAATTTTGAAATGCTTTCACTTGTTAATTGACCTGCTTCAATTACTCTAATTTCTCTTGTTAAGCTTGCCTGTGCTTCAAGGAGCTTTATAATGGTTTCGGACAACATTTTATTTTTTTTTATATATTTAATATTTAAATATGGTATTTAGGTCTTTTTATACTTATATTCTTAAAATCTATTTCTTATATGTTTTGTTACGAAAAAATATTTTTAAAAGTTAACTTATCTGCTGCTTCGATGACGTCTGCGAGATTGTGGCTTCGATGTCGTTGTTGTTGAGACTGGGTTGTTGCTGCTACGATGTCCTTTATTTGGTTGTTACTTGTCGGCGAGATTTGGTTGTTACTTCGATGTCGTTGTTGTTGGTTCGATGTCCTTTATTTGGTTGTAACTACTTTAGGTTCGAGCTATTGTTCGTCCTTTTAAAACACTGTTCCCGTTTAACCGAACACCTTTTTTTTTTTAACAATTAACCAATGTTTCTGGCCTTGGTAACGCCCACGTCGCGTAACACACCCGTGTAATTTCGCAGAATTTTTGTGCCCGTTTGGCTTATTAACTTATATTTTTTTTTTAACAAGATTCAAACTTGTAAATTTTTATATTCTCGGTCTCTTACCACTGATGGGGGAAAACACGAGTATTATTTGTTTTGCAACCTTTAGCTGACCGTGCACTCGCAACAAATTAGACTCTAAGGTGCTGGTTTCAAAAACTCTGAGTCTCTTACCACTGGTGGGGGAAAACTACAGAGTGCCTCGAAGGACCAAAATGTTAGAGCGTTCTAATAAAAGACGTCTACATTTGTTGAGTTATAATTTCAAACTGTTTTTATTTCATGAAGTTTCTTAACAAGTAACATTGGTGTGATTCGTATTCTATTCTTATCTATGGCCTACGCAGAGACCGTATCTGTTTTGCCCTGGGCGGGGGAGCTATATTTTGACCCCCGCACAAGTCCTTTGTGTAGTGTAGGAAACATTTTTAAGTGATTATATTTGGAGGCTCAAGTGGTCTGCACTTACAGATTACAAGTGCAAACAACTGTTCCCTCGCATGGTTTAGGTAACAGATCGTAAATTCTGGCTCTGGATCGATTTACAATTTGACATGCACGAGCTCATAAAATCTTATAATTGGGATTATTATCTTATTTCTAATAACCCACGGAGTGTCTTGTTTACCCCTAAATTGGGAAAACATTCTTAAGTGCGATAAGGGAGATCACAACTACCCTGATAGCACTTATGTGTACTCAAAGACATTTTGTGACCGTTCCGCAGGAGGTCATTTTACATGTTGTGTGTATATCTTGTTTTATACAAGTGCCTGCTATACTTATATTTAGACGTGTTCATGTTTGAACAACCATCAAGAAGAATTTCAGATGCAAAACTACCTCCTATGCAACTGACTGAAGCCCCGGTGTCCATTAACCCAACGACTGTTTTATCAAACAGGACTACCTGGGCATGAGGTCGCACATCGTGACTTAAGCCTATTATCGAGGCTAGGAGTAACTTTCTTTCTGACTTGTATTTTTTTTTAAAAGCGATTCGACGACATTTTGAACGGTTTTTATGTACTTCTGGTGACGCAAATTGGTAATTAAAAGATAATTCTGGGTAAGAAAGTTCAGTTGGTTGATATATGCGCTCTGCGGGCCCGACTAATCGGTATTGGTCGCTTTGCAGACCATATGTTTGCGTGCACCTTTCTGCGGTGCCCGAGCTTGGCAGTTTTTTGAAGCATTTGAACCACATTTTCTACAATTGGGCTTATATGTGTCTGCCTGGCCGCAGCCATAGCAAAATATCCTACGCTCTGCCACACACTCTTGGTAACGATGCCCCTTTTCAGCGCAATTCCAACAGGACAATTCTAGGGCTGAAAAGTCAATGTCCTCAACAGTCTCGGATTCCTCGTCAGAGGGAACTTCGGATCCTGGTTGTAAAATGGCATTAACCTGTCTTCGAGGCATAGCTCGCGGTACAACTGTAGTAGGTTTGGACTTTAAAACAGTTTGCACAAAGATTTCTCTAGTTCTAACTAAATGTCGTAAAGATTTAACACTTAAAGCTGGTTCATATAGAATTTCATGCTGAATATCCGCTAAAAGATTTGCTCGCAGTGTTTCAACTAAGGCTGACTCGCTCATCGGCTCTGAAAGTCTATCGGCTAGAGCGGCAATGGCCCTATAAAAGTCATCAAATGATTCATTTGGCCGCTGTTTTCTGAGTTCCATTTCAGTTCGGATATTCCTATCTGTTCTGTCGTCCTTAAACTGTCCGCATAGTGCTTGGATCAAATCTTCCCATCTTACGTCAGGTACACTTTTATGGTAGCGCCAAAACCACTCACTGGCAATACCCTCAAAAAGGTTACTAGCGTATTGGGCAGTTATATCCAAATTTCCGCCTAAGGTTTGCTTCGTTAAGGCTTCGACGCGATAAATAAAATCTTCTATAGACATTCCTGACTTCCCATTAAATCTCAGCTTCCAATTAGCCATTATCTGACTAACGCGATCCGGACGAATATCTGAAGCTGCTGTATTAACCCTTAGATATTGATTAGGTCCATGCTCAGGGGTCTGACCGTTGTTAGGCAAAGGAAATTGCTGCAAAGTTGGTTGCTCTGTTTCAACAACAGACGGAATCCTGCCCGCATTTGTGGTCGGATCAGTATTAATTCGAAGACCATTAGAAATAGCTTGCACTAGCTGTTGAGTTTGAGTGGCCATGCTTCCTGCAAGAACACGGGTCTGTTCTACCATAGCTACTCTCAGCGTTTCAGCTATCGACTGCTGAATAGATTCTGCCATAGTGACAACTACAGTGTCTGGTTGTGAATTACCAGAGGCCTGGGATGAGTTTGCATCATCCAAGTTAGGCATATTGAGCTGGTTTAAAGTACTCGCGCGTTGCTTCTGTGACCTGGTCTGTAGAGATTGGGGAACGGAGGGCTTTCGTGGGTTTGAAGTGGTGGACCTTAAATTTTCAGATGAGGCTGATATGCTGTGATTAAGATTTTCGAGACAAATAGGACACTGATTTTTAGTGCCGGCTCTAATGTTAAAGCACGCCCGGTGAAAATTATGGCCGCAAGTGGTTCCTAGTAGTTGCGCGTGATAAACAATTATTTCTCCACAAACATAACAATGTTTCCCTGTGTCATTTAATTGTGATAAGTTTTCAGAGCTATGCGATCCTATCATTTCTGAGTGGAGTGAAGTATCTAACGGGTAAATAAATAATAATAAATTATTTATGTTTTATTTCGTTGAAGAAATCAATATAACAAAATAAGTTGGAACGTTATGGGAGCCACGCTATCAGCTAGAAAATCGAGTAATTTTTTTTTTTTTTTTTTTTGCTTACTTATATTAAGAAAAGATAACTAAGAAAGGAAGCAACAATCTCAAAAACGGCAACATTTAAGCCGGGCTCAAAAATATATGAATTTATGATCTTCCACGGTTATAGTTTGCTAATTTAAGAAAAAGATTATGTTAGGGTAATTGGGACAAATTGGGACAAAAATGGGTTTATTTACACCGCAGTGTAAGTAATTTTAGGGACTGACTGTAGCTCTCCTCTCCACAAGTCCAGTACTCCACATACATTACCCCACAGTGGTAAAGTTGCACAAGCTGGTTTCAACTACTAAATGACTACGTCGTTATATCCATTAAAAGTTATAACTTTTCCAGTGGGTCTAAGTCAAAACGCAGCAGGAAATCTGCAAAGATAACCTGGATCCATAACATATTTCCAATAGCTAGGACAAAAGGGAATGGTGGCGAAATACCAAGGGAAATTCGATCGGTCTAAAGTAGAGGTCTGGTGTTACGACCAATTATTACTACTATTATTAATTTTTTTTTTTCGGGCCAGGCCAGTGTGGCCCCACGTTGGGCGGCATTAAGATTATTGTAGCATGTAACCTGCAACAGGGTTGACGGTTATTGCAACACGAGCTGATATTCAAGGAAAGTTGCACGTGCTGGTTCCGGCTGTATGATCGGTAGAAGGTGGGGTTCTAAAGAGTCCTTGTGCTACTTGCTCGCAAATACTTTTAAATCTTAAAAAAAATCACGTGCTGAACTTGACATCGATCGGGGTAAAAGTACACGGGTTAACAAGAAAAATCGGGGAAAGGTATCTCTTCTTAATATCCCATGGGAGATGACATTCCAGGGTTTTCCAGTTTATTTATGCTGGGCTGGTGTTATAGCCACAGCAGATGCCCACCCAACCATGATCACCGAACTCCAAGGTTTAAGTCAATTGGTGATCCCATTTAAAACCGGCAAAGCTAACTCATACTCTTCTCACAGCAGAACGCATGACTCCCAAATACGAAAGGCTTAGAAGTTCATTTCTAATTTATAAGCAAAATATTTAATCATTTTAATTTAATTTATAAACTCCTAGTGCCCAAAACATATGATGGGGATCTTTATAAAAGCTGCGTAGGAAAATGTTATTTAATAATATTTAAAAATATAATATAATATAATATAATATGTAGATGTAGATTGATATATAATAGCTTTTGTGTTTAATTATGGGATTATATAAACTCCATTTTAATTTCAGTGTTTGTCTTGCTTGTGTTATAAATTCACTGTACGAATTAAATAGTTAATAAACAATAAAAATAAATTTAAATGAAATCAATTCAAAATATATCTCCAAATAATAATTTAAATTTAATGTATGCAAAATAAATTTTAATTGTAATTTAGTATGTTCATGTAAACTGAATCATTTAATGTTTTTGTAATTTTGTTATTTTTATTTTTATTTTATTTTTTTTTTTTTTTTGTTGGTATTTATCAAAATAGTTAAATTTATTTGTTTCTATATTTTTATAAATGTTGAAAGTTTAGTTAACATAATTTTTCCCAGTGTAGTCGTGGTAATGTGATCGGTTAGTATTTAGACTGATCCAAGACTGTAAAACTATGTGAGCCCTTGGTAATTACACTGATCAAAGACTGTAAAACGGTGTGAGAGCTTGCAGTTAGGAATATTGTTTACGTTTTCTATTAAAATTCATTTTATTACATTTTATTTTGATTTCTCACTGTTTCCTTTCTGCAAACAAATACACATTTCAAAGTCCGATTTATTTACACTCACATCACGAAACACTTTCATTATTTTCACTTAAATTCACCAAATAACTAAATAATTGAAAAAATGTAAAATAATTAGTATTAAGTTCACTTACATTTTTTTTTCTCCACGTCCAAAAGATCTTTTGCCGGTGGGTGTGTACTCTGTTGGTGTAAATGTTTTGATGTATTTTTAGAATTCGATGATAAGGAATTTAAAGGGTTTTATTTCATGTTGCTACTTTACTTTTTCCACATTTCCTTGCCTGCAATTCTGGTTCTATTTTTGTGGGATATAAGTTGTTTTTGATTTCACTTTTACATGATTATTTTAACAGAGCACAATGAAGCAAAAAAAAACCATGAGCTTTTTCCTTTCAAATGCAGATATTATTTTAATTTAATTTGGCGGTTGCCTATATATAGTACATGGGGCCCAAACCCAACTGATCTTGGCCAACTAAAGGCATGGTAAAACTTTAAACACAAAGGCACTTATAACTGCTGGGCGGGAACTGCAGGTAATCCCATGGAGCAAATTGAAAGCGATTCCGGGTCAGAGGGTACTTCTTAGGCGGTCATCTCTGTGGTCGACGCCGGTTTCAGTAACGCCACTGACGCAGATGTATTGGTGCCTTTTCTTCCTACAGCCGTTGTCAATATTACAGTGCCGACTGCAGATGAGCAACCAATATAAGGTCGTAATTTTATGGCGGCTTATAAGGTTTTTATTTAATGGTGGAACTGGGTGCCTAAAAATAAGGGGCGGCATATTTAGGAATACGTGCTATTTTTTTTTGTTTCTAAGAATATTAAATACCTTTAACTGGCACCCAAAATCCAAGCAAAATTCAAGACAATTACACGTATAGGTGCTCGATATTATATTTCACTGAGCTCAATATTATTTACTGAAACACTGTACTTATTGACAATGAAATAAATTTGAATGAATTTTTACTTCGCGCTGTTGGTCTTTCTAGTTAGGCAGCCACGAGGTAAAAGAACGACCAAAGAGGAATCTGATCAGAGCTAAGTGGAAATTTTTTTAAAAGCTCGTGGGCGTGGGTAATGGAAATAACTATTGGAAGTATGGTATAAATCAGATGATAATGATCTGGGCTTACTTTATTTTGAGCGTTACAAAAAAGCTTATCCTGAAACAGGGTATACTTTTAGGATAGGCCAAGCGCATTACAATTCCCCCCACTTAAATCACGGTTGGGGTGCATGCAACACAAACGAGATTCGCGCTTGGTATTAGGATCATTGTTTGATGTCCTTTGCGTGAAATTTTCCTACAATGCGTCCTTGAAGGTCTTCCAACTCATAATAATAGTTCCCAAACTTTTTCCGAACTCTTGCTTTGACAAAGCTTGGAGCTAATTTTGTGCTAAATCCTTTTGCAAAGTTGCTTTGTTGAAAGTTGCGCCTATAGACCTCTTGGCCAACACGAAACGACACTTCCCTCGTACGCAAGTTGTAGGCCTTTTCGTTCCGGGCGTGCTGAGATTGCATAGCTTCTTTAGCCTTTGTCCGCAAAATATCAAACGATTCTTCTCTGTTAAACTGTATGCTGCGATCGTCCAACATATTCAAAGTTCGCAAAAGCTTATAGCTGCTTCCATTTTTGACCATATGTTGGCCAAATGCAAGTCTATAAGGGCTTGTATTTATAGATAGGTGAAAAATAGAGCGAAGTGCACAGCTAATGCTACTCAATTTTTCGTCCCAATTTCGCTGGCTGGGATCAACGTAGGCTTTAATGGCTGAGAGCACTGATCTATTGACTCTTTCCGATGCATTCGCCTGGGGAGAGTAGAACGCTGTATAGCTATGAGAGATGTTGTATTTATCTAACAAGGAATTAAATGTTTGCGACTTAAATTGAACTCCGTTGTCAGAAACGATGGTTTCTGGAGTTCCAAAACAGTGAAATAAGTCTTCTTCCAAATAGCTTCTAATAGACTCAGCAGTAAATTTACGCACAGCCTTTAAAAAGGGAAATTTAGACAGTTGATCTAGTACTACAAATATGCCTATATTCCCAGACTAACTACGTGGATAGGGTCCCAAAAAATCAACAAACAATTTTTGAAAGAAACGCTGAGGATGACCTGTGTGCCCCATAGGTGGTTTCATGGTCTGATTGGGATGCTTAGTGGCACGGCAGGTGTCACATGAATTGATATAGTCTTTAACATCAGTAACCATGTTAGGCCAGTAGTACTGCCGTCTGAGTAATTCCAGGGTCTTATTTATTCCACCGTGAGAATACAATGGATCATTATGGGCCACTTTCAGGGCCGGTAACACTAGAGATCGTGGCACCCAAAGCTTCCAGCAGTAGTCGTCGGTAACTTTAGTTCCAGCGGTCTGTTCTGCTTTCTGAAAAATGTACTCGTCTTCAATCTTTAGATCTGGCAAAGTATAATGATTCTGTAGTATTTTGTTTTTGAGCTCCTCGTAACCTGCAGACTTAAATTCCTGAGATGCTAAATCGACTATCAGACTGTTTAGAAAGAGGGACGACAGGTCTTCGGTATATGTACGCGACAAAGCATCCGGTACTATATTTTGGATGCCCTTTCGGTGCTGAATGTTGAACTGAAAACCTTGTAACTTTAGGGACCAGCGAGCGAGGCGGGAACTAAGATCAACTTGAGTCATCAGCCACTTTAGTGATGCATGATCTGTAATGATTGTGAAGTCCTGACCTTCAATATATGCCCTAAATTTCTTCACTGCTAAAACAGCCGCGTAGCATTCTTTTTCCGTGACGGTATACTGCCTCTGACACTTGTTCAGCTTTTTTGACATAAAAGCGATTGGTAATTCGTCTCCCTTGTTATTAGTCTGCATCAACACCGCTCCCACACCTGTATGGCTGGCATCGCAGTGAATAGAGAATGGCAAAGCAAAATTTGGGCTATGTAACACGGGAGCAGAACACATCTGAGCTTTTAAATATTCGAATGCCTTCTGAGCTGCTTCTGTCCATTCAAACTTTCGCTTGTCTTTAAGGGTATCTGACAAGGGAGAAGAAATGGCAGCATAATTCTTAATGAACTTGTGGTACCACCCGGTCATACCAAGAAACCTACGAACCTGTTTTATTGATCGGGGTATCGGAAAATCTTTTACTGCCGCTATTTTGTCGGGATCAGTACAAATTGTACCATTTCCAATCACATGCCCTAGTTATTTAACCTCTCGTCGGCAAAACTTACTTTTCTCGACATTGATGGTTAGATTTGCACGAGTGAGGTGGAAAGCGACTATGGATAAGACTTCGAGATGGCGTTCAAACGAGTCGGATATGATTAACAAGTCATCCAGATATATAAATACTTCATTACGCAACTGCGCTGGCACTATCTTGTCCATCAAACGCGACATGGTACAGGGGGCATTGGTTAAGCCAAATGGCATAACCACAAACTCATAAAGAGGACGACCAGGAACCGTAAAGGCAGTTTTATCGCGAGAATTTTTATTTAGTGGGATTTGCCAAAAAGCATCTTTCAGATCAAGACTTGAAATGTATTCTGCTTTTGGTAATCTACTTAGAATGCCATCGATTAATGGCATTGGATATGCATCTTTTAAAGTAACCTCGTTTAATTTCCTACTGTCAATGCATAATCTAACCTTTCCTGGTTTTTTCACTAAGACGACAGGACACGACCATGAGCTATTGGATTCTTGAATCACTCCAAGTGCAATCATTCGATCCAGCTCATCATACATTAGCTTCTCGGTCGCCGGCGACACGGCATAGTGACGCTGTTTGATAGCCTTAGCATCGGCTACGTCGATTACATGAGAGATTAACGAAGTTCTACCTAGTCCTTGTTTAGAAAATGAGGGAAATAAATTGACCGTCTCCTGCAAATGTTTTTGTTGATTAGGAGTCAGTGATCTCATTGTTTGGTCTTCCAGAGATGATATGTTCAGGCTTTGAGTTATCAGATGTAATGGAAGCAAATCAAAAACTGTCCAAAAGTCTATACCGAGGTAAAGGTCTCCGGCCAGGGAGGGAACCAAATAAAAGGTAATTGTTTTGGTTTCGCCTCTATATGTTACGCCAGTAGATACCTTACCAATGATATCTTGGCTTTTACCGTCAGCTGTTCTTACTTTTAAGGTCATTGGTTTGTATTTTAGACCATCAAGAAGAATTTCAGATGCAAAACTACCTCCTATGCAACTGACTGAAGCCCCGGTGTCCATTAACCCAACGACTGTTTTATCAAACAGGACTACCTGGGCATGAGGTCGCACATCGTGACTTAAGCCTATTATCGAGGCTAGGAGTAACTTTCTTTCTGACTTGTTTTTTTTTTTTAAAAGCGATTCGACGACATTTTGAACGGTTTTTATGTACTTCTGGTGACGCAAATTGGTAATTAAAAGATAATTCTGGGTAAGAAAGTTCAGTTGGTTGATATATGCGCTCTGCGGGCCCGACTAATCGGTATTGGTCGCTTTGCAGACCATATGTTTGCGTGCACCTTTCTGCGGTGCCCGAGCTTGGCAGTTTTTTGAAGCATTTGAACCACATTTTCTACAATTGGGCTTATATGTGTCTGCCTGGCCGCAGCCATAGCAAAATATCCTACGCTCTGCCACACACTCTTGGTAACGATGCCCCTTTTCAGCGCAATTCCAACAGGACATTTCTAGGGCTGAAAAGTCAATGTCCTCAACAGTCTCGGATTCCTCGTCAGAGGGAACTTCGGATCCTGGTTGTAAAATGGCATTAACCTGTCTTCGAGGCATAGCTCGCGGTACAACTGTAGTAGGTTTGGACTTTAAAACAGTTTGCACAAAGATTTCTCTAGTTCTAACTAAATGTCGTAAAGATTTAACACTTAAAGCTGGTTCATATAGAATTTCATGCTGAATATCCGCTAAAAGATTTGCTCGCAGTGTTTCAACTAAGGCTGACTCGCTCATCGGCTCTGAAAGTCTATCGGCTAGAGCGGCAATGGCCCTATAAAAGTCATCAAATGATTCATTTGGCCGCTGTTTTCTGAGTTCCATTTCAGTTCGGATATTCCTATCTGTTCTGTCGTCCTTAAACTGTCCGCATAGTGCTTGGATCAAATCTTCCCATCTTACGTCAGGTACACTTTTATGGTAGCGCCAAAACCACTCACTGGCAATACCCTCAAAAAGGTTACTAGCTTCGTTAAGGCTTCGACGCGATAAATAAAATCTTCTATAGACATTCCTGACTTCCCATTAAATCTCAGCTTCCAATTAGCCATTATCTGACTAACGCGAATATCTGAAGCTGCTGTATTAACCCTTAGATATTGATTAGGTCCATGCTCAGGGGTCTGACCGTTGTTAGGCAAAGGAAATTGCTGCAAAGTTGGTTGCTCTGTTTCAACAACAGACGGAATCCTGCCCGCATTTGTGGTCGGATCAGTATTAATTCGAAGACCATTAGAAATAGCTTGCACTAGCTGTTGAGTTTGAGTGGCCATGCTTCCTGCAAGAACACGGGTCTGTTCTACCATAGCTACTCTCAGCGTTTCAGCTATCGACTGCTGAATAGATTCTGCCATAGTGACAACTACAGTGTCTGGTTGTGAATTACCAGAGGCCTGGGATGAGTTTGCATCATCCAAGTTAGGCATATTGAGCTGGTTTAAAGTACTCGCGCGTTGCTTCTGTGACCTGGTCTGTAGAGATTGGGGAACGGAGGGCTTTCGTGGGTTTGAAGTGGTGGACCTTAAATTTTCAGATGAGGCTGATATGCTGTGATTAAGATTTTCGAGACAAATAGGACACTGCTTTTTAGTGCCGGCTCTAATGTTAAAGCACGCCCGGTGAAAATTATGGCCGCAAGTGGTTCCTAGTAGTTGCGCGTGATAAACAATTATTTCTCCACAAACATAACAATGTTTCCCTGTGTCATTTAATTGTGATAAGTTTTCAGAGCTATGCGATCCTATCATTTCTGAGTGGAGTGAAGTATCTAATGGGTAAATAAATAATAATAAATTATTTATGTTTTATTTCGTTGAAGAAATCAATATAACAAAATAAGTTGGAACGTTATGGGAGCCACGCTATCAGCTAGAAAATCGAGTAATTTTTTTTTTTTTTTTTGCTTACTTATATTAAGAAAAGATAACTAAGAAAAGAAGCAACAATCTCAAAAACGGCAACATTTAAGCCGGGCTCAAAAATATATGAATTTATGATCTTCCACGGTTATAGTTTGCTAATTTAAGAAAAAGATTATGTTAGGGTAATTGGGACAAATTGGGACAAAAATGGGTTTATTTACACCGCAGTGTAAGTAATTTTAGGGACTGACTGTAGCTCTCCTCTCCACAAGTCCAGTACTCCACATACATTACCCCACAGTGGTAAAGTTGCACAAGCTGGTTTCAACTACTAAATGACTACGTCGTTATATCCATTAAAAGTTATAACTTTTCCAGTGGGTCTAAGTCAAAACGCAGCAGGAAATCTGCAAAGATAACCTGGATCCATAACATATTTCCAATAGCTAGGACAAAAGGGAATGGTGGCGAAATACCAAGGGAAATTCGATCGGTCTAAAGTAGAGGTCTGGTGTTACGACCAATTATTACTACTATTATTAATTTTTTTTTTCGGGCCAGGCCAGTGTGGCCCCACGTTGGGCGCCATTAAGATTATTGTAGCATGTAACCTGCAACAGGGTTGACGGTTATTGCAACACGAGCTGATATTCAAGGAAAGTTGCACGTGCTGGTTCCGGCTGTATGATCGGTAGAAGGTGGGGTTCTAAAGAGTCCTTGTGCTACTTGCTCGCAAATACTTTTAAATCTTAAAAAAAATCACGTGCTGAACTTGACATCGATCGGGGTAAAAGTACACGGGTTAACAAGAAAAATCGGGGAAAGGTATCTCTTCTTAATATCCCATGGGAGATGACATTCCAGGGTTTTCCAGTTTATTTATGCTGGGCTGGTGTTATAGCCACAGCAGATGCCCACCCAACCATGATCACCGAACTCCAAGGTTTAAGTCAATTGGTGATCCCATTTAAAACCGGCAAAGCTAACTCATACTCTTCTCACAGCAGAACGCATGACTCCCAAATACGAAAGGCTTAGAAGTTCATTTCTAATTTATAAGCAAAATATTTAATCATTTTAATTTAATTTATAAACTCCTAGTGCCCAAAACATATGATGGGGATCTTTATAAAAGCTGCGTAGGAAAATGTTATTTAATAATATTTAAAAATATAATATAATATAATATAATATGTAGATGTAGATTGATATATAATAGCTTTTGTGTTTAATTATGGGATTATATAAACTCCATTTTAATTTCAGTGTTTGTCTTGCTTGTGTTATAAATTCACTGTACGAATTAAATAGTTAATAAACAATAAAAATAAATTTAAATGAAATCAATTCAAAATATATCTCCAAATAATAATTTAAATTTAATGTATGCAAAATAAATTTTAATTGTAATTTAGTATGTTCATGTAAACTGAATCATTTAATGTTTTTGTAATTTTGTTATTTTTATTTTTATTTTATTTTTTTTTTTTTTTTTGTTGGTATTTATCAAAATAGTTAAATTTATTTGTTTCTATATTTTTATAAATGTTGAAAGTTTAGTTAACATAATTTTTCCCAGTGTAGTCGTGGTAATGTGATCGGTTAGTATTTAGACTGATCCAAGACTGTAAAACTATGTGAGCCCTTGGTAATTACACTGATCAAAGACTGTAAAACGGTGTGAGAGCTTGCAGTTAGGAATATTGTTTACGTTTTCTATTAAAATTCATTTTATTACATTTTATTTTGATTTCTCACTGTTTCCTTTCTGCAAACAAATACACATTTCAAAGTCCGATTTATTTACACTCACATCACGAAACACTTTCATTATTTTCACTTAAATTCACCAAATAACTAAATAATTGAAAAAATGTAAAATAATTAGTATTAAGTTCACTTACATTTTTTTTTCTCCACGTCCAAAAGATCTTTTGCCGGTGGGTGTGTACTCTGTTGGTGTAAATGTTTTGATGTATTTTTAGAATTCGATGATAAGGAATTTAAAGGGTTTTATTTCATGTTGCTACTTTACTTTTTCCACATTTCCTTGCCTGCAATTCTGGTTCTATTTTTGTGGGATATAAGTTGTTTTTGATTTCACTTTTACATGATTATTTTAACAGAGCACAATGAAGCAAAAAAAAACCATGAGCTTTTTCCTTTCAAATGCAGATATTATTTTAATTTAATTTGGCGGTTGCCTATATATAGTACATGGGGCCCAAACCCAACTGATCTTGGCCAACTAAAGGCATGGTAAAACTTTAAACACAAAGGCATTTATAACTGCTGGGCGGGAACTGCAGGTAATCCCATGGAGCAAATTGAAAGCGATTCCGGGTCAGAGGGTACTTCTTAGGCGGTCATCTCTGTGGTCGACGCCGGTTTCAGTAACGCCACTGACGCAGATGTATTGGTGCCTTTTCTTCCTACAGCCGTTGTCAATATTACAGTGCCGACTGCAGATGAGCAACCAATATAAGGTCGTAATTTTATGGCGGCTTATAAGGTTTTTATTTAATGGTGGAACTGGGTGCCTAAAAATAAGGGGCGGCATATTTAGGAATACGTGCTATTTTTTTTTGTTTCTAAGAATATTAAATACCTTTAACTGGCACCCAAAATCCAAGCAAAATTCAAGACAATTACACGTATAGGTGCTCGATATTATATTTCACTGAGCTCAATATTATTTACTGAAACACTGTACTTATTGACAATGAAATAAATTTGAATGAATTTTTACTTCGCGCTGTTGGTCTTTCTAGTTAGGCAGCCACGAGGTAAAAGAACGACCAAAGAGGAATCTGATCAGAGCTAAGTGGAAATTTTTTTAAAAGCTCGTGGGCGTGGGTAATGGAAATAACTATTGGAAGTATGGTATAAATCAGATGATAATGATCTGGGCTTACTTTATTTTGAGCGTTACAAAAAAGCTTATCCTGAAACAGGGTATACTTTTAGGATAGGCCAAGCGCATTACAGTGACGGGAAATATATGATGTTTTGGTGGCTATTGGTGACCTAGCCTAGCACGCCCACCCAACCAAGGATGCCCCGGATGATTCTGCGGAGGCATCACCCATAATCTGCCGGTCGAAATCATCCCTCGCGACTAGGACAGCTCCATCTCCCCCACAGCGACAACTCACTCGCGCATTTCGGTCTTCATATAAATTTTAATTATCACCGTAAGTACCTAGGCTATACATTAATGGCTCTCCTAGTTATTAATTCATCTTTTCTTAGCCTTTACGACCAAACTTGGCCACCGTCTTCGGATTTACGCGGTCAAAGCGAAGAGTACCTTCCCTTGGCAAAGGCTACAGGCGCCGCGGAAAATATGTTCCACCAGTCACGTATTGGTGGAACTCGCAGTGAACGAGGCGCACGAAAAGGGGCACACACTATGTATGTGTCGGGTCACCTAATCCTGAGGAGCTCCTAGGGAAAAGAAGGGACAGGCCAAATGGTAAGTAGTAGCGCTGTAAACAATCCCGCCGAAAACTAATAATCGCGACCCTTATATACAGGCAACAACGAGGACAAATTGAGGCTTTCGGGTCTAAGTCCGGATAAATTTACATGTCAACAGGTAAGTATATAAATTTGGCAATGCACATATATTTTAACATTAATTATTTTGAGGTGATGGCTGTGGCTGCTACTGCTGCCTGCGGCTGTCGCTGCTGCTACTGCTGCCTGCTGCTGTTGCTGCTGCTACTGCTGCCTGCCCTGTACCACCACGAGGGCTGCTGCCCTTCCTCCGAGGGAAAATTGATGAAACGAAGAAAAATAAAAGAAAACTGCCGGGGCCCTATGTACGAAGGTCCCCGGTGGACCTAAAATACATAAATAATTTTCCCCTTAATTTCCAAACGTCACTAGCACTTTCACACACTTACTTTTTCTTGTATTTAAATAAACAAAAAAAAGGTACCAAAAGCTGCGTCTATTTTACTTCGATATTCAGCAGCAACTAAACCCTATCCCTGACCTACGCAACGTCCTCTCCCAAAAGTGGGTCATTGGACGAATCCAAGGCCATCCTAGCCATACCCAGAGCGAACCGGGCTAGTTTAAATAGCTAGATAGCCAAGGCATGAGCAGAAGGGGGCGCCACTTCAGTAGGGGTTGCCACTCACCACATTTTTTAAAAAGCTTAGGAATAGCTGACAACTTAGAAATACCTCTATAGTTACTGGCTTCTAACTTGTTACCTTTTTTGAAAAGAGGAATAACAAATGATTCCTTCCAAATATTATGTTTGGGAATTGGGAAGTTTCTAGAGATAAGGTAAACAACTTGTGAAGAGGTTTGCATAGGGCCTTTGCGCAATACCTAAGCACGCACCCTGGAATACCATCGGGCCCTGGCGAATAAACAGGCTTAATACGAAGAAGATCCAAAAGAAGAGAGCTTTCTGTTGAAGTGGGACAGAATATGATGTTTGACTTGGATATGGTGTAAGAATAAGGCTGTGATAAATAATCTAAAGTAGAGTTGGTCGTTTGAAAAAATTGGGCAAATAAATCGGCTATGGCCTGATCTGTGGTTGCCGTCATGTTTTCGAACGACAGCGAGGAAGGATAAGAATTAGATTTAGGTTTGGTGTTAACGAAGTTATAACACTGTTTCGGGTCCTGAGAGAACTGCACCTTACAACGGTTTAAGTAACTATTATAACACTGAGCATTAGGCACGGTAAATTTTGATCGAGCACTTAAATATCTAGTAAAAACAGATTGAGAAGCGGTATTTTTATATTTCCTAAAAAGTCTGGACTTTACTTTTTTTAAGTGTGTCAACTCTTTGCTAAACGGATAGTGCCACGGAACACAGGAATTAAAAAATGTGTTTATTGCAGTGTAAAAGACATTAACTGCATCGGACATATTATTGCATAAGTAAAAATCAGACCAATTACAGCCAGAAATAAAATAATTTAGCCTCAGAATCTCTGCCTTGCGAAAACAATGTTTTCGCTTGGATGAGTTTTCGGATTTTTCTTCTGTAACTCTACCCGTGTCAAATGAAAGTTCGATTGTAGGGTGATATGGATCTTCAGGTTGCGAGAGTGGTGCTACTCTGGACAGAAACAAATCTTCAGGATTTGATACAAAACACAAATCAAGAAGGCGACCTAGTGAATTTCGAACATGGTTTACTTGAGATAAGGATATGTCAAGCAGGCCGTCAATAAAATCATGCTGTGCTATAGGTAGTAAGACATTCGATCCATCATCAATGGACCAGGTAACTCCAGGTATATTAAAATCACCTAGAACTACCAACTGATCCCTATCGGAAAGCTTATTTGCAACCGACTTAATAACGGAAAGGTGATTTAAATAATCAGAAAGTTCAGACAATGGCGGAATATATGAGCAAGTTGTATATAGAGTTACCAGGAAGTGATAACTTTACACAAATAAATTCAATGGTATTGAATTCCTCAAAAAATACCTCCGGTGACGGGTGGTTTGAATCAACTCCAATTAAGACTCCACCTCCCCGTCTAGAGGGACGGTCATACGTTTATATTGTGTACTTACCTGGAAAAACTTCGGAGCTAAAGATCTCCGACTTTAACCAAGTTTTTGTAAACACAATAATATGAGATGCAAAGGAAAGGCTATCGGAATACAATTTAGTGAGCTTGCTACGCAAACCTCTTGCATTCTGATAGGAAAGAAGGAGGTTAGAAGTTAGTATTTTAAAATTGGTACACTGGTTTGGCCTGGACTAGGAAGTTTTACTCCCACGGGCCCCTTCTTCTTTATCTTAGCCTCGAACTCTTTTACAACCATATTATTCGGCCAAAATTCGCCCGAGCATTTGGCTTCAAAAGCTCGTTGGGGACAGTTATCTTGAAAGATGAAATGTCTCTAGCATAAGAAAACTTAAACTTTTCCACCTTTACACTATTACAATCGGCTTTAGTCTTGTCTTGTATATAAGACAATACATCAGAAGATGCTTGATCTGGGGAAAGCCGAGAAACGAAAATTTGTTTCTTTAGTGGAACCTCTGAAAGGGAATTGGTGGAGCAGACATTGTTTCTGCAAAACCAACTTGAGCCGGTGGATGCGCTAATTGTGAATCCACTACCGACAAATCGGAATTTTTAGAAGTCCCTGGTTGCATGCATTCTGTTACGGATTGTTCGGATACCGAATCTTTTTTAGCTGCTGATCTTAGCAACATTTGAGAGTTTGCTGCAATCAGCTGCTGATCCGCCGGAATGCTCTGTTGATCTTTTGATTTCGGTTGCGGGGAGTTCCCCTTTTGCTGCTTACCACCAGCGTCTTTTTTTGCGCTTAGGGGACTCTTCTAATAGCTTACGACTATTAAACTGCGAATCCAGCGCAGAGAGGAGATCATCAGCTCGGCGAAAACTATCTCTAGCAATTCCGAAACAGTTAATCAGCCCCATCAGTCCGCCTTTAGTTTGACGCATGAACGATTTCATCTCGTTCGCAACCTCGACACAAGCATCACAACAAAACTGCAAATTGGGCCCTTTGAAAGGGCCCCCTTGTCCGGCCAGTAAAACCGGCGCACTTGGTGTGCACCATATTTTCACAAAGCCGGCAAGTCATATTAGACTTATTATTATTATTATTATTATTATTATTATTATTATTATTATTATTATTATTATTATTATTATTATTATTATTATTATTATTATTATTATTATTATTATTATTATTATTATTATTATTATTATTATTATTATTATTATTATTATTATTATTATTATTATTATTATTATTATTATTATTATTATTATTATTATTATTATTATTATTATTATTATTATTATTATTTTTTATGTATTATTTTTTACTTATTATTATGCCTTAGTTAGGTCTCCGACGAACACTTATGTAGAACTGCAGCCTTGGTTATACTCGCGGTGAATAAACCATACTATATCGATCAAAACACGCTCCCAAATATATAAAAATGGAGACGAGGATGGGATTTACAGTCGTGTGTTGTTAGGGAATTATAGTTAACGCAGTTGCGCAAGTCTAAGAAAACTGCGTAGCAATCGCTGGCACCACGTTGTCGCGAACCAACTGTAAATTCTGCAGATACGGTACTTGGACGGCAGCACGTGCCATACCCCGACCTTTTTCTGCTACCGGCGGCCCTGTGCGCTGCAAATAAATGGATGAAGAAGCTAGGAGCTCCGCCACCGACCAACCCATTCTTAGTGAAGACAAGAAGGAAGCCCGTATTCAAGAACAAATCAACACGCCACATTTCGCAATGGCGAGTGTTAGAAGCTTGGAACCATTCGACGTGGAGCAACCACACAAATGGACAACGTACATGGAACGTTTCAAGCTCTACGTTTTGGCCAACGGAGTCACAGATGAGGCTAGAGAGAAGGCGGCATTGGCTGGCCCCAGCCTTTTCGATCTGTTGTCTTCCTTGGCCTCGCCGAAACAGATAAGTGAACTTAAGTTGAAAGACATCTACGATATATTAACTGGCCATTTGACGCCCAGACCCTCCGTGAGCGCCGCATTTTATCAGTTTCACAAGAGAGATCAACAACCAGGGGAAACAGTCAGCAGTTACATTGCAGCGCTAAGCGCGCTGGCCGTAGACTGTCAATTCGGAGCGGCATTTGATCGCATGCTAAGGGACCGTTTCGTATGCGGCATGAAGGTCGAGGGACTGCAGCGAGCTTCTCTTGCGGAGACGGAACTCTCCGTTCAGCATGCTGTGGACCGCGCTTCGACCAGTGAAGCCGCAGCAATAAGCGCACTGGCCATCCGACACCCCAACGAGACTGTGCAAGCCATTAAGTCATCGCAGTCTTCCAACTTCAGAAGGCTGAACACGCACCCAGGCCCGGGAAATGGACCCAAATGTGGCGGCTGTGGGGCTCAGCACAGCCGCGCGCAGTGTCCATACCGGGATGCAGTTTGTCACGGTTGTGGCCGTAAGGGGCACATAGCGCGAGTGTGTCGCCGATCAGCTGGATCGGAATCTCCAGTTGCAAACTCATGTTTTGTTCCGACGGAAAAGTACAACCATCCGCGGACATCGATCAACCAGGTGGTACCATTGATCGAACAGAAGAAATATGTATCCATCATCATCAACGGACGCGAATGTGCATTTGACTCCGGGTCCCCGGTGACCATCATGTCGGAGTCATTGTTTAACCGTATCTGGCCTAATGCGAAGCCGGCCCTGTCCAAGTGTAACTTGGAATTCAACGATTATCAACGAAACGCTATACCAATCAGAGGAATTATAGATGTGTCAATAGTCTACAATCGCCGTAGGATCCAGATGTCCCACCCATCAAATTAGGACCACGACGAATACCTTTTGCCATAAAGCACATGGTAGAAGAAAAAATCGATCGTTTATGCGAGCAAGGCATATTGGAACCAGTAGAATACAGTGATTGGGCAACACCATTAGTGCCCGTAATAAAAAAGGATGGCTCAATTCGCATCTGTGGCGATTACAAGTCGACGCTTAATCAAGCCATCAAACCCCACTGCCATCGAATACCAGCAGTCAGTACTCTGTTGGCATCTGTAGAGGGCGGATCTATCTTCGCCAAGATCGATTTGGCACAGGCCTATCAGCAGCTTGCGGTAGACAACAAATCCGCGATGCTACAGACGTTGTCGACACACAAAGGCGCGTTTAAAGTAAACAGACTGCAATTTGGAATCTCAGCAGCACCGGGCATTTTTCAGAATTTTATCGAGAGCACCCTACAACATATTCCTGGGGTACTACCCTATTTTGACGACATAGTGGTTATGGGAAAATCAGAGGAACAACTCGCTCAGAGACTGGAAGATGTACTAGACCGACTTGACAAAGCCAGTCTTCGACTCCGAAAAGACAAGTGCAAATTTGGCGTATCATCCGTCCAGTTCCTGGGATTCCAAATAGATGATATGGGCATACGGCCATCAATTGAAAAGGTAAAGGCTATTTCAGAAGCCCCAGCACCAAAGGACAAACTACAGGCGTTCCTGGGCTTACTAAATTTTTACCACGTTTTCTTGCCGCAAAAGGCAACAGTGGCGGAACCATTACACCGTTTATTTGACAAAAATACACACTGGAATTGGCGGAAAGAACACGACAGGGCTTCCGAGAATTAAAACGGCTCGTGACATCAGACGACCTGCTAGCCCACTACGATCCAAGGGCACCATTAGTACTAGCATGCGACGCATCGCCCTACGGACTAGGGGCAGTCCTCAGCCACAAGAACGCAGATGGGTCGGAGAACCCCATTGCGTTTTACTCTATAACACTCTCTAAAGCCGAGCGTGGATACGCGCAAATTGACAGAGAAGCTGTTGCGCTCATCGCGGGAGTTAAAAAATTTCACGACTACGTATACGGTCGACAGTTTACTCTGATAACCGATCATCGCCCACTGTTGGGAATCTTCGCGACAGGCAAGCCAGTCCCAACAGTAATTTCCGACACCATATTGCGCCGCTCCATTTTCTTAAACGCTTATAATTTTCAACTGTTACACGGGGAAGGAAAGAAAATGGGCAATGCAGATTTTTTAAGCCGTTGTCCGGTAGAACCACCATTAGCGGAAAAAGGACCCCAGGACATTTTGATGTTGGAAATTTCGGCAAAATCATTGGTTAGCGCACAACAAATCGCATCACAAACGGCCAAAGACCCCTTACTATCCAAAGTTTTGAACTGGGTGTTAAGGGGATGGTCAGGCCAACAATCGGATAAAGAAATACAATTGCATCAGTTCTACATCCGACGGAACGAACTCTCTGCCATAAGAGGAGTTCTAGTATGGGGGAATAGAGCGGTGATTCCCAAGCTTCCGAATCAATTCTTCAAGCACTTCATGCCCCACATCCCGGCATTGTAAAGATGAAGTCGATAGCGCGCAGCTACGTATGGTGGCCCAACATAGATGACGACATCGAGGTCGTTGTTAAAAATGTGGGGTTTGTCAGCAAAACCGTAATGAAGAACCAAAACCGAAACTCACCACTGGGACGGAGGACCTGGTCGCGCCTGCATATAGATCTGCCGGTCCATTTCAAGGGAAAACATATTTCTAAGTTGTCGACTCATTCTCTAAATGGCTAGAGGTCGCAGTAGTTCCTTTAACAGCGGCGGGACCGGCCGTCAAGTTCCTCAGGCAACTATCAGCCACCCATGGGTTACCCGACGAGATTGTATCAGACAAAGGTACAGCGTTCACATCCGCCGAATTTAAAGAATTTACGGACAATAATCTCATCAGACACATTCACTCGGCCCCATTCCATCCGGCTACTAACGGTCAAGCGGAACGAATGGTGCAGTCCACAAAGAACTATTTACGGAAGGCTGGCCAGAACATAAACATTGACTTGACTTTGGCCAGATATTTATTTAATCAGCATACCACACCACATTCTGTTACTAATCGCACTCCGGCAGAATTGCTAATGAACCGGCACCTTAAGACTTACTTCGACAAACTGCAACCTCAGGAGATTCGGTTTGGTAAGGATAATAGTTCTACGAATTCCAAACATTTCATTCCAGGCGATTCGGTTTGGGTACGAAACTACGCTACGGGACCGAAGTGAATCACCGGTCAAATTGGAGTCCGAACAGGACCGATCTCGTATACAGTGCGATTGGAAGATAGTCGCGTAATCAGAAGGCATCAGGATCAACTTCGTAGTCGTTTACCACAATCTAACCAGTCTACCGAAGCGAAGATAACCCCGAGCCGACCGATCCAGAGGAGCCAGCTTTAATGGACTTACAGACGGAGAAAGACAGTTGTGAAGAGAACCCTTACGAGGAATGTGAAGACTTTCAATCGAAATCACCACCAGTTCGTAGGTCACATCGACACAGGAAGCCTACGGAATTCTATACTTCCTCAACTGGGTGTTAAGGGGTGTTATGTATT
>JAECXW010000628.1:0-30369 GCA_018153365.1 Drosophila fuyamai
TTCCACTTAACTTTCATCACACTTACACTCCCTGGGGAGTGAACCCGACTATGATAGGACTAGCTAGTTTCGTCTGCACGTCACGTCAGACTCATCAGCTATCTACGGGGATAGAAGCAGAGCGTCAGAAACTCCACGATGCAAACTTGTCAAAATGCCCAAAATTTTTGCAAAAACCCATTTTTTTTTAAGTTATGAAAAAAACAACATTTTATCTCCTTAGAATAATATACTTTGCATTTAAACATCGCAATTTCGTTACTGAAATTGCAGCCCTGTTAAATTTGGTAGCCCTGAAAGTCAGCCGTTCATTGATCAGAAATGTTGACTTTTTGGCGCGCTAAATAAAAGCACACTTTAAAGTAAGATTGCAAAAGTTCTACTTAACATTTTAAAACAAAATAAAATGGAAAATATTAGTGTAGGTATGTAAAATTTAAGTGTTTAATGCAATATTTGTTTAATGTGATTTGTCATTATGTATATGTGCTTTTTTAGAATTGTATGTTTAACAATTTTAGCCTAACATTTTTCGTGTTTCGTGGAACAAAAGTAGGTTGGATTGTGCCGGATTATAAAAACTATTAAGGCAGTTTTGTTCTTGCATTTATTTACAATACGATGACATAAACCTTTTTTGCTCGTTTTTGCTCCATTTTACAAAAAAAAACTTTTTGCTAGACAACATAGACCTATCTTATGGAGAAATGCTGGAGTATTGGCTCGAACATGGACGCGAAACCGAAAGCCTTTACAACTTTGTGTTGCAGCATCGAATTGGAAACATAAAGCAAAACATAGAGGATCCTTTGAAAAAGAGGATTAAGAACTTGGTTGCTTATGCGGACGCTGGAATAAAAAAATGCTCTCGGATAGTTCCAAGGTATAAGGCGCAGAAAGAAAGTTTTCTTGCATTACGTTTTCAAGCGAAATTTCAGCCATCAGATTATATTAAAGAATCCCCCAATAGTGGAGGATGGCCACGATTAAGCTATGATGAAGGGCGTTCTCGATTAAAGCATAGATTAGCTTGCGAAGTTTTAGCAGAAAATAATAATGACGTCAATCTCCTTGCTCATGCAACTACTATCGCAGTCAAGAAAGCGTGCTTGAAACCCGTGGAGGAAGGAACAACGAAAGCTGAGCTTGTACCATTAACTCCAGAAGAATCTTTAAATTTTTTGATGGAGAATGGATTTACTAAAAAACAGTACATGAGCATTAGACTGGAAGATACAAAGAGAAATTGTGACATTTACCCAAGTTACAAGCAAATTATCGGTGCAAAAGATAAATGCAGACCTAAAATCTATCTATGTATATATTACAGAATTTGTCGCGTCTGTCTCATTACAGAACTTATTAAACCACACAGCCGAGCGTATTATGCTGTTACAAAAAGACGTGTTCAATGTTTATAAAGATATTTCCGGTTTGACATTAATTGCCAGATTTGACGGTTCAACTGGGCAATGGCTTTACAAGCAAAATTTCGCCCTGGAAGCTACAGACACATTTGATCAGTCTCTGTTTGTGACAACACTAATTCCGCTTAAGTTAGTGGATTCAATAGGTCGAGTTATTTGGATGAATCGGTCTCCGCAGTCTGTTCGATTTTGCAGGCCTCTAAAAATTGAATTCATAAAAGAAACACAAAGTCTTATCAGAGCAGAGAAAAAACGACTGGACTCGGAAATTGAAAATTTAGTGCCGTTTGTTTTCACAGAAGAGAGCAACAGCGTTTGGGAAAGTTCTTAATACTTTGACAGAAACCAATTCGACCCAGTCTTGCCCAATCTGTGGAGCGAAGCCCCTTGACTTCATGACTGTCGCTGATGTTCAATCGGACAAATTTACGCCGAAAAACTCCCAAGTGCTCGAGTATGGAGTAAGTCCTCTACACGCCTGGATTCGTTTTTTCGAATTTGTTTTAAAAGTGTCATACAGAATTGGTATTAACAAGTGGCAAGTACGTGGCCCTCAAGTCAAAGAAAAAGTGGCTGCCCGGAAAAAAGAAATTCAGCACAAATTATGGGAGGAGCTTGGGCTCCATGTCGATAAGCCCAAAGCAAATGGAAGCGGCAATACCAACGACGGGAACACAGCGAGGAAAGCATTTTTCCATACCGACAAATTTGCTAATGCTATTGGGTTCGACCAGGAGATTTTGAAAAATTTATATTTTACTTTAATAGCAATTTCAAGCAACTTTGAAATAGATGCTTCAAAATTTAAAAGTTTCTGCGCAAAAACTGCATTTTTATATATAGGCAAGTATCCCTGGTACCCAATGTCAGCTACTGTACATAAAGTACTAGCTCATGGGGCCCAGATCGTTGCCGCATCGTCCCTTCCACTTGGTTGCCTAGGCGAAAATGCATCCGAACACCAAGACTGACGATTTTTTTAAAGCACTTGATTGATCAGATCCGATGGTTTCCAGCATCCACATCAAGGAAAGAGTTCATCAAAACAAAAATGCAGCAGTTACCCATTAGAAGTTATTGATCTTTTAATAATTTCTTCTATAACACAACGATTTATTCCACTTAACTTTCATCACACTTACACTCCCTGGGGAGTTTCGTCTGCACGTCACTTTAGACTCATCAGCTATCTACGGGGATGGAAGCAGAGCGTCAGAAACTCCCCAATGTTACGATCAGAGAAGCTTTTTGGCATTTGTGAGTTGCCAAAGTTCATTGGTTTTAACATAGGTGGAGTTCTGTCGTTAACGCTTCTATCAGTGTGTGAAAGTTTTCAGTGTTTCGTCTGTTGAAAAACCCTCGGTTTTTTCGATATGCAGACTGGTAAATACAACAAATAGCTGAAGGTTGTTTTTAATTGATAAATTTTTGGGCGAGTGGATCCCTTTTGTTTATTTTGGTTTTGTATCGACCTGTTAAACAATAATTGTAGTGTTATTGAATTACTCGAGGTCATACGTTGGTTATATTTTAATTTCTTCTATAACACAACGATTTATTCCACTTAACTTTCATCACACTTACACTCCCTGGGGAGTGAACCCGACTATGATAGGACTAGCTAGTTTCGTCTGCACGTCACCTCAGACTCATCAGCTATCTACGGGGATGGAAGCAGAGCGTCAGAACCTCTCCAATGTTATGATCAGAGAAGCTTTTTGGCATTTGTGAGTTGCCAGAGTTCATTGGTTTTAACATAGGTGGAGTTCTGTCGTTAAAGCTTCTATCAGTGTGTGAAAGTTTTCAGTGTTTCATCTGTTGAAAAACCCTTGGTTTTTTCGATATGCAGACTGGGAAATACAACAAATAGTTGAAGATTGTTTTTAATTGCTGAATTTTTGGGCAAGTGGATCCCTTATGTTTATGTTGGTTTTGTATCGATATGTTGAACAATAATTGTAGTGTTGTTGAATTACTCGAGGTCATACGTTGGTTATATTTTAATTTTTTCTATAACACAACGATTTATTCCACTTAACTTTTATTACACTTACACTCCCTGGGGAGTGAACCCGACTATGATATTCGGACGTTGATGCACTAAGATCAGCGCAAACAAGTGGCCCTTACGACACCAAGCAGTGCTTGTTACGCGCGGAGCCTTATAGGCGTAAAAACGAGATCGCGAGAAGTTAAAAAGCACAATGTAGAAGCGGACAGACTAAGATTAGAAATACGTACGAGACTAAATACTAATACTAATTTTGTGCTAAGTAAGATAAAATTAATGCTTTTAAGCTTGGCAAAGAGTCGGTAGTAGAAATAATGTGGTATAGCCTATTATAGTCGTTACACAGTACTCTAAACGGTTCTTGCATATCAACGTTAGATCTACAAATATTTAATGTAAGAGGAACATAGTTCCTGGTAATTCTATTAGGCACGGAGAAGCTTATGCGACCCAGTAACTCGGGACTCTCCACATCCCCGTGAATAAGTTTATAGATAAAAGTTGTGCCAAGCATCGTTCTACGGTTTACTAAGGATGGTAGATTAATTAGGAGAAGTCTACTAGAGTAGGATGGTAAAATAATTCTTGCATTCCAGTTAAGGCCCCGTAGAGCAAATAATAAAAAGTTCTTTTGCACAGGCTCTATCCGGTCTATATGTACACCATACTGAGGACTCCAAACTGCTGAACAGTACTCAAGGATTGGACGGACTAGTGAAATGAACAGAGTCTTTGTAACATAGGGATCATCGAATTCCTTTGACCACCTTTTTATAAATCCAAGTACTCCCCTGGCTTTATTTACTATAGAAGTAATATGGTCACAAAACTTAAGTTTTGGGTCAAGGAGGACGCCAAGGTCATCAACTTGCGTAATTCTAGACAACGCGCAACCACCCAGCGTATACGTTGCGTATTGTGGGTTCACCCGAAAAAATGTCATTACTTTGCACTTAGCGCTATTTAAATCCAAAAGATTTTCACAACACCATGTTTGAAAAGCATTTAGGTCAGATTGTAAGTCGGAACTGCTAGAAATTTCGTTATATTGCAGGCATAACTTAACGTCATCTGCGTACATAAGGACACGCGACTTTGTCAAGACTAGAGGGAGATCGTTTATAAATAAAGTAAAAAGAAGTGGGCCAAGGTGGCTTCCTTGTGGGACCCCTGAAGTAACTCGGATCAAATCCAAAATCGAGTTTTTAAAGAGGACTCGTTGAGTCCTACCACTCAGATAACTTGAGATCCATGTTAGAAGACCACATGGAAACCTTAATAAGTCTAGCTTTAATACAAGAAGCGAGTGATTTACTGAATCAAACGCTTTACTAAAATCAGTGTAAACCACGTCAGTCTGCATGTTCTTTCTAAAGCCATTTATTACAAAAGACGTCAGCTCCAAGAGGTTTGTCGTCGTAGATCTTCGCCTTATAAATCCATGTTGACATGGAGATATAATCGATCTACAAAGATGCTGCAAATGGGGTGAAATAGTATTTTCGAAAAGCTTTGGGATGGCGGATAATTTGGATATGCCTCTGTAATTACTTGTATTGCATTTATTTCCTTTCTTATGAAGGGGAATGACAAATAACTCCTTCCAAATAAGTGGGAAATGAGATGTTTTTAAAGACAAAGTAAACAATTTGTACAGAGGTCTACACAGAGTTTCAGCACAGTATTTAAGCACGCAGCCTGGAACTCCGTCCGGACCCGGTGAATAGACTGGCTTAACTTTATGGAGATCCAAAAGAAGGGAGCTTTCGCTTAATCTCGGACAAAAAATCAAGTTCGACTTGGGTATGGCATTTGAATAAACGGATTTGGACGGGATGAAACAGAATATGTTGTCTGGAAGAATGGGCAAATAGATCGGCAATTTCCTGATCAGAGTTTTCCGTATAGTTTTCAAATGGTAGCGATGAAGGGTAACAGGCTGATTTACGCTTAGTGTTAACAAAATTATAAAACTGTTTTGGATCTTGTGAAAATTGGACCCTAGAACGAGTCAAAGAGCTTTTATAACACCGGGCGTTAAGCACGATAAAATTTGACCGAGCCCTTAGGTACCGAGAGAAGGCAGATTGTGAACCGCACAATATAAATTTATTGAAAAGTCTGGACTTTATATTTTTTAGGTGTGACAACTCTTTATTACGCCACGGAGGTTTATTTGAAATTGACGGATAGTATAACGGAACACACAGATAAAACAAGGAATTCAATGCATTATAAAATATATTAACGGCCTTAGCCACGTCAGTGCATGAATAAAATTCGGACCAGTCATAGCCGGATATAAAAGTATTTAAAAGATGAAAGTTTGGCTTACGAAAGCAGCGGATTCATTTAACCGACTTTTCGGATTTTTTATTCAGCTCTGTTCTTACGTCTACAGTCAGCTCTAGAGTTGGATGATAAGGATCCTCTGGTTGTGTAAGTGGTCCCGTTCTTGATAGGCAAACGCCTTCTGAATTTGAAACAAAACACAAGTCCAGTAAACGCCCTAAGGAGTTCTTAACATGGTTCACTTGGGATAGCGCAATGTCAAGCAAGCCGTCAATAAAGTCATGCTACGCTAAAGGAAGCAACATGTTAGAGTTTTCGTCAGGGGACCATGTCGCACTAGGTATATTAAAATCACCCAATACTATTAACTGATCTTGATTAGACAGTTTTTTGGAAATTGACTGAATACAGGAAAGGTGATTTGCGTAAATAGGGAACTCAGATGATGGTGGGATATATGAACAAGTAATGTATACAAAACTACCGGGAAACGATAACTTTATACCTAGGAATTCGATATCATGAAATTCGTCGAAAGTTAGTAATTCAGAGGAAAAGGTGGAGTCGACTGCAATCAGGACTCCACCTCCCCGTCTGGACTGAGATCAAGCCTATAAATAGTGTACTTACCCGGGAGAATTTCGGAGCTAAGAATATCCGTCCTTAACCAGGTCTCTGTACATACCATAATATTATATGGGAAAGAAAAACTATCCAAATACAATTTAGTCAGCTTACTAAGTAAGCCTCTTGTATTCTGATAGCAAAGAAGAAAAGAGGTGGCTAGTTTTTTGGGACAGAAGAGGATGTGGAGGGGGCAGTGGATAGTTCTTTAATGGTATTTTCCATTTCCCCTGAACTAATCTTTTTTCTCTTAGCTTCGTACTATTTTACAAATATGCCCTCGGGCCAGAAACTGGTGGAACACACAGATGCAAAAAGAGCACAAAGAATACCAATCTTAAATGATGATACTTTCCTAGCATAAGAAAATTTAAATTGTTCGATCTTCAAATCTTCAACTTGGATTTTGTTACGGATATAAGCCGTAATATCCAGTGATGAGAGGTCTGGGGCGAGCCGTGAAACAAATACATGTTTTAGCTGGGGCACCCGAACACAAGTAACCGTTTTTGGTACAACACATGCAACCCTTTTTATACCCTTGCAGAGGGTATTATAATTTTGGTCAGAAGTTTGTAACGCAGTGAAGGAGACGTTTCCGACCCCATAAAGTATATATATTCTTGATCAGGATCAATAGGGGAGTCGATATAGCCATGTCCGTCTGTCCGTCTGTTTCAATACCGTTTGCGAGCTCAGTTTAAAAGCTAGCGATCTGAAACTTTCACAATCGTTCTAAAACTTGTGTACGCAGATCAAGTTTGAAAATCGCCCCTATCGGACGTCTATATCCTATAGCTCTCATAGGAACAATAGGGTAAAATCGGTTAAAATTTAATGATTTTTAGGATATTTCGCGCAGTGTAAAAGCTATTGACATAAATCTTTCCGTCAGTTTACACTAAACAATTTTAGCAATTTCGGCTAAGTCTGCAAGGGTATTAAAACTTCGGCTCGCCGAAGTTAGCTTCCGTCCTCGTTGGTACTAGAGAATTTGTATCTGTACTACCAGTATCGGCCGGTAATCCGGACGTTAAGTCTACATGAGGTGTTGGGGCCACTACTTTATTTTGATCGGACAGAGCGGAAGTACATAGCGGAGCCACATCGATTCCGGCAACTTCGGATACCGAATCACTTTTTGCCCCCGATCTTAGTACCATTTGAGTGGCGCCTAAGATTGGCAGCTGAGCTGGAATCGAATCGCGGGCAGTAGGTTGCACGGCACCTGCCATAGAATGCCCACCGACAGCGACTTTTTTGCGCTTTGGGGAATCGGGCTCAGCTAGCATGCGACTAGTGACCTGCGATTCAAGCGCCACGAGCAAGTCCGTATTTTTACGGCAGTTCCGGATTAATTCCGTAACACTGCTTTTCGTGAGCCGCCTAATAGTTATAGCCTGGTTCTCATATACAATGCATTCATCGCAGTAGTAGCGTAGGCCACTCCTCTTATCGATGGGATCACGAACCAGGCCAGAATAGCCAAGACACTTTGCGTGATCAATTTTATCACATGTATGGCAGGAAATACTTTGCTGTCCAGCCGAGATAACTTTCTTACAATTTTTTAATGAACAGAAAGCCATTTTCGCTGACACACGGACCACTGTGCACTATAGCGGACAAAAAAATTGAAAGCGCTCAAGAACTTTTTAATGAGAGATCGATCAGAGCGACAGAGCGGGAGCGAAACACCGAATAACTTTGATGTTAGGCACCACGAAACGAAATAGAAACGAAAAGAGAGAGAGAGCGGGATTATTCACCGATTAACTCTGGTATAAAACACCTCAGACAGATATTATCGTTGGAGTACGTGCCGTTCCAACAGCGCTGAACGACGAAGAGAAAGACTGAAAAGAGGGGCAATGGAAAACAATAACAACAAACCAGCACTGAATTAAATTATGATAAAAATTGTTTCTAAACACAAGTTAATCACGATGCACTCGCGAAGCGAACGGAAAGTTGTTAAAAAACACTTAAAGGTGAAGAAACGTTAAAGAGATTTAAGTAAACCCCGGTGGTTTCAATAAGAAAAATGAAAATTCGGAGCGCAAAACAAAAACACGACCGTATTAGTAATAATACTATTAATACTAATAATACTAATAATACTAATAATACTAATAATACTAATAATACTAATAATACTAATAATACTAATAATACTAATAATACTAATAATACTAATAATACTAATAATACTAATAATACTAATAATACTAATAATACTAATAATACTAATAATACTAATAATACTAATAATACTAATAATACTAATAATACTAATAATACTAATAATACTAATAATACTAATAATACTAATAATACTAATAATACTAATAATACTAATAATACTAATAATACTAATAATACTAATAATACTAATAATACTAATAATACTAATAATACTAATAATACTAATAATACTAATAATACTAATAATACTAATAATACTAATAATACTAATAATACTAATAATACTAATAATACTAATAATACTAATAATACTAATAATACTAATAATACTAATAATACTAATAATACTAATAATACTAATAATACTAATAATACTAATAATACTAATAATACTAATAATACTAATAATACTAATAATACTAATAATACTAATAATACTAATAATACTAATAATACTAATAATACTAATAATACTAATAATACTAATAATACTAATAATACTAATAATACTAATAATACTAATAATACTAATAATACTAATAATACTAATAATACTAATAATACTAATAATACTAATAATACTAATAATACTAATAATACTAATAATACTAATAATACTAATAATACTAATAATACTAATAATACTAATAATACTAATAATACTAATAATACTAATAATACTAATAATACTAATAATACTAATAATACTAATAATACTAATAATACTAATAATACTAATAATACTAATAATACTAATAATACTAATAATACTAATAATACTAATAATACTAATAATACTAATAATACTAATAATACTAATAATACTAATAATACTAATAATACTAATAATACTAATAATACTAATAATACTAATAATACTAATAATACTAATAATACTAATAATACTAATAATACTAATAATACTAATAATACTAATAATACTAATAATACTAATAATACTAATAATACTAATAATACTAATAATACTAATAATACTAATAATACTAATAATACTAATAATACTAATAATACTAATAATACTAATAATACTAATAATACTAATAATACTAATAATACTAATAATACTAATAATACTAATAATACTAATAATACTAATAATACTAATAATACTAATAATACTAATAATACTAATAATACTAATAATACTAATAATACTAATAATACTAATAATACTAATAATACTAATAATACTAATAATACTAATAATACTAATAATACTAATAATACTAATAATACTAATAATACTAATAATACTAATAATACTAATAATAATAATACTAATAATACTAATAATACTAATAATACTAATAATACTAATAATACTAATAATACTAATAATACTAATAATACTAATAATACTAATAATACTAATAATACTAATAATACTAATAATACTAATAATACTAATAATACTAATAATACTAATAATACTAATAATACTAATAATACTAATAATACTAATAATACTAATAATACTAATAATACTAATAATACTAATAATACTAATAATACTAATAATACTAATAATACTAATAATACTAATAATACTAATAATACTAATAATACTAATAATACTAATAATACTAATAATACTAATAATACTAATAATACTAATAATACTAATAATACTAATAATACTAATAATACTAATAATACTAATAATACTAATAATACTAATAATACTAATAATACTAATAATACTAATAATACTAATAATACTAATAATACTAATAATACTAATAATACTAATAATACTAATAATACTAATAATACTAATAATACTAATAATACTAATAATACTAATAATACTAATAATACTAATAATACTAATAATACTAATAATACTAATAATACTAATAATACTAATAATACTAATAATACTAATAATACTAATAATACTAATAATACTAATAATACTAATAATACTAATAATACTAATAATACTAATAATACTAATAATACTAATAATACTAATAATACTAATAATACTAATAATACTAATAATACTAATAATACTAATAATACTAATAATACTAATAATACTAATAATACTAATAATACTAATAATACTAATAATACTAATAATACTAATAATACTAATAATACTAATAATACTAATAATACTAATAATACTAATAATACTAATAATACTAATAATACTAATAATACTAATAATACTAATAATACTAATAATACTAATAATACTGATAATACTAATAATACTAATCATCGTCATAACTGATATTCCACAGTTCCGGTCCTAGTATGGATCCTTGAGCTGCTCCCGAGGTGATGTCCATCCGTTTTTCGCCTCTTCTTGTCAGATAAATCAGTTTTCGATTCTGTATATAGCTGTCTATTAGCCGCATCAGGTATTCTGGGATGTGGAAACGTCTGTTTATCGAATCGATCATGTCCGACCACCTGACTCTATTAAACGCATTTTTGACGTCTAGTGTCGCCAAAAGCACAATTTGTCTGGATGCATGGTTGCCAACTTGGCTTGCCAGTGCTGCATTAACGACTTCCTGTATAGCTCCGAATGTGGACCTCCCTGGTCGGAACCCGTATTGCCTGCTGGAGAGGCCACCTGATACCTCGACAGCAGCAGCTAGTCGAGGCTTGATCAGCTTTTCCAGAAGCTTTTCAGTCGTGTTGAGCATCCAGAGCGGTCGATAGGCTGATGGGGTTGCAGGGTTCCCCTTTCCTTTGCTTTTAATAGTACATCGGGACTGCTCTTTGCGGTGACTTTAAGAACTTCGGTCGGTATATCGTCGGGTCCTGGTGCTTTCCTATTCTTCATGCTGCCCATTGCCTTAGTTAATTCATCCTCACTGAACAACTCGAAGTGTTCCTCAGATGGCTGCAGTGCAGTGTAAGCTGGACTGATCGGATGGGGCGGAAACAGAGTTTTGACAATGTTATCCATGTGCTCTTTGTCTATATCTGGCGGAGTACTTCTTGACCTAAGCTTCTTCATAACGAGTTTGTACCCCAGACCCCATGGGTCCTTGTTAACGTCATTACAAAGGGATTTCCATTTATTTCGTTTACTTATGCGAATGGCAATATTAAGAAGCTTTTTCGCCTTCTTGTACTCCTCCTCCTGTGTAGTGAAGTTTACGCTTCTCATAGCTCGTGTGAGATGACGCCTATAGCGGAGGTTAGTCTCCCTTAAAGCATTTATCTCGTCCGTCCACCAGTATACCTCTGCTCCTCGCCTGTGGGGATTGCCAGACTTTGGCATAGCATCATCACAAGCTCTTTTTATTGTGGACATAGTGCTGCTAACAACGCTCTCCACGCTAGTTCTCTCATTGCTATCGATTTGACGCCTGTCAATTTCTCCCATTAGGAGGTTCTTGTTTAGTCGGTTAACATTCCATCGGTGACTAGTTCGTATTTGATTTCCTACATGATAAACCGTACTTCCTTCAGTACTGAAAGATATGTACTCGTGGTCGCTTCCATTGTAGATGTCTAAAACTTTCCAGTCTAATATTCTGTGCGAAGAGTTCTCTGATACTAGCGTTATATCAGGTATTGAGCCTGTTTGGCTATGGTGAATTCCTTAAGTTGTTAATATACGTAGCAGCTACCTCTGCCATCACCGATGTAGCGCTGGTAGTCAAGTGGGAACGGATCGTAGCTGGCGTCATCTGTGGGGTGGTTGCCGAACTAGGGTTAGGGGTAAGAGAAAGCGTAATAGGTCAACAGGGCGAAATGTCAGTTGATTTCTGCTGAGAGCGTTTGTCATTTTGGCTGTTAAGGGGTTTGCCGCCAGCGGCATCAGCGTTCTTTTCTATTTGAACCTTCCACCGATCAAGAAGTGAACCGGCAAAGTAAGTGTGCCAACAGTGCCACGAGTCTTGAGCTGAGCGAGCCTATATAGTGGAGATTTTCAAAGGGAAAAGGCAACCAAATTTAATAATTTCGGCCGAGTCCTATTATTAAGGGTGAGTTCAAAATAAATGGAAGAAAATCAATGGGTCCGTTCAGTAGCACTTTATGTGATTTATAGGCTCGGCGATCAAAGACCAGAATCTACGATATTCAATACCGGCGGGAACACTTAAAACTGCGAGCAGATGAGGCAGAAGTTCTCATTGAAATTTTATTTCAGAGAGGCGAACAGTTGCTGCGAGACCTACGATCGGCGCGGAACCACGAGAGAATCGCGGGAGGAAAAAGGTTTAAAAGTGCTGAAACGTCTCGCGTGAGGGTCTAAAATTACCCAGTCCCCCACCCCGTTAAAAGTGTGAAAGGAGTTTGAAGAGAAAAACCCTTTAAAATGTGGCCGAAAGGGAAGTAAAACCCATCGCGAAAAACCCAGCCGAAAACGCCAATTACCCTCACATTCCCTTTGCCGTAAAGAAGAAAGAAAAAAGGACGAAGAAATAAGAGTGATTGAACAAAAAAAAAAGATGTCAGAATAGAATAGTATTTTTTAATTATTAATCCTAAGCAAATTGTTTTAATATGTTATTTTAAAGTGTATTTTGGTGAATTGGTTAAAGTGTTTGAGACTCGGTGTGCTGCCAAAACTCCGGCATTGTGTTCCCTCTTTCATAGAGAAAAAAAAAAATTAAAGTTTAAAGGAAAAAATTGTATGGCCACTTACCCCCTGGAAAAAATTTTGAAAAAGGAAATTTGAAAATGAAAGAGTGAAAGCCCCATGTGTCCCCCAAAAAAATACCCATTTCTCCTTTTGCGGAATTTTCAGCCGACTTCGAAAAAAGCGCTTTCTTCGAGGACGCCTCTGGAAAAATTGGTAAGCGTTTAAAAAAATATAAAAAGAATATAAACTTGGGTGATGGGCGGCCATTTCAAGTTCTTTTTTTTAAATTTTATTATGTGGTGAGAGTAATATCCCGAATTTAAGTTTTCCCATAACCGGCATTACGTAATGGCCCAAGAATAAGAAGGCAAAGACAATCGCGAAATTGGGTGCCAATACCGTAGCTTTGAACAGCAAAAAACCCACTCAACGCCAATATCGTATATCGCTTTGCGTTTGCGCTCATATTTTGATTTAGTATGCAAGTGGGAACGGTAACATGTCAACGTAACATAACGTAATTAAAAGTTGAAAAACCACACCATGAAAAGTCATTTATATTTGTCCTTCTTTTAAATTTAAAGTAAATGTAAACCTAATTGGCATGCCGTCTTTAACATATATATTTTTGAAATCTATTTATTGCACCTATCCCTATTTATAAGAATTACCTATTATATTTATTATATTTATGCTATTTATTATATATTTTCGCCATTTGTTTTTTCTAATGATATTTATACCTACATGTTACTTTTATATTATTCTTTATACTCCATGTTAGTCTCGATTAGGGCTTTCAGCAATATTGATTTGTTTAAGCTTTTAATTTTTTAGTTAATAAAAGATGTTTATAATGTGGTAAATTTGTGTGTTTGTCCTCGGCGGACATGAAACCCCCGTGAAGCCGCAACCGCAAGGGGCCGTTCTAGGTAAAAGAAAATTGTTAGGGAACGGCCAATGGAAGGGTGGGCTGATTGCCGCCTCTTTAACAGCTGAGGTGGATAAGCGGTAGGCTCGATCGCAGACGTAAAGGGCCTTACGCCTGACAATAGCCCGAGTAGTAGTAGTGTTTTCTCTCCCCGGCCTTAGTTTGGTTTGTCTTTGCACGCAATCTGAGTTCTGATAATAGTCAAATAGGCAATGACGGGTTAAAGCAAAGATCCACCCCACTAGCCGACGAGCCAAAGCCGATTAACATTTTGGCGTGCGCTTTGACCCGTCCGTAACACCCAGCCTGAATCTTTTGTTTATAGATGTCCGTTACATTTATAAATAATTAGTTGTTAGTATGATTATTAAAATTATTCTGGCGCCCAACGTGGGGCCGAAATTTTTTTTTCAGTCTACCACCCACACACTACTACACCCATCCACATTTTTTTAAAAATACAAATTCACTTAAAAGTTATAGTAATTTCGTTCCGGCGCATTTTTATACTTGTTCGCATTCATTTTTGTTTTTGCAAAAGCACAATCAGGCGCTTGGAAAACGATTGCCAGAATTACTCGTAATTAGGAATCGGCCACGACTGACGATATGCAAAAACATTTTTTTTTACTCTTCATTCAGTTTTCTTTTATTTGAGTACATTAACTTTAACATTCAGCCGCATAGGATTTATAGGCTTGCAGTTATTATTAACAGCTCGCCTAGCCACGTCTGATGTCAAACACAGGGTATTCATTCCGTCGTATGTTGTGAAAAATCAGTTCACAGTTAAACGCTTTGGATGCACTTAGAAAAATTCTTTGAAAATAAATTAAGTGCCCACGTAATAAGACTAGCTGATAAGATCAGTGCATAAGGGCATATGGGCGAAATCATTTGGAACGCAGTCTGAGCGGACCGCTCGCTGACCACGATTTGCATTTAGCTTTGTGTTGTTGCTGTTGCTTGTTTAGAGATAAACGCAGCCCATACGCATGACCAGTTATGTATTTTTTTTTTTCGTTTTTTTTTTCCAATTCTCTTTACACTTGTTTGATCGACGTCTGAAATTTGGTTTTCGCAGGGAATTAGTCACGCTAGAGGCAAACGATTTTTGTCTGAGAAATTTTATTTGTTTGTTGAGCATTATTTTTGTTCTCCGTGACTTTGTTCGTTTCTTACGCATACATTCACTTACATGTGTGTAATATTCATGCTGAGCGATAAGCAGTGAACCAGCTGGCTTTGCGTTTGAGGTCGTTGAACTCTTGTAATAAGAACTCGAGTCAAAGGAAGGTAGCAAATTTATTGTATTTGATTTGGTGATTGATTTTTAAAAAGAATAAATTATAGTTTTAATATTCATTTAATAATTGCCTTTTCTTAGTCGGTTATTTTGTTGTGTCAAATATATTAATGATTAATTAAATTATTTTTTTTGTCTTTATATTTAAATTCCTAATATATTTTTGTAACTGCGTTTTCCTGATTGATTAATTAAATTATTGTTTGTCTTTATATTTCAATTCCTAATATATTTTTTTTGTAATTGCGTTTTCTTGATTGATTTATTAAATTATTATTTTTTTGTCTTTATATTTAAATTTTTAATATTTTTTTGTAATTGCGTTTGATTGATTGATTCATTAAATTATTATTTTTTTGTCTTTATATTTAAATTCTTAATATTTTTTTTTGTAATTGCGTTTTCTGATTGATTAATCTATTTATTATTTTTTGTCTTTATATTTCAATTCGTAATTCATTTTTTTGTAATTGCGGTTTCTTAGTAGGATTTAGTTTTTGTGTTGAATACATTATTGATTAATTTTCTTACTATTTATTGTGTTTATAATTCATTATTTTGATATATATTTTTTTTAATTGTCTTCTATTAGTAGTATATCTTTTTTGTGTGTCAAGTATATTATCGATTATTTTATTTTTTTTTATTAATTACCTTTTATTGAGAGAGAAAAATGGCTGATGAGGCAAATGATAGTACTCCAACACCACCAGAATGCGTACTGTGTGGAAAAGCACTAACAGTTGCAACAGTTTTTAGAACCAAATGTTTGCACGAATTTCACAAATCGTGCATAGCAATTTATTCTAAAAAGAAACCAACTTGTCCCACCTGTAGTACTGTCTGCTTTGAGAAGCCTGCTACGCCCAACACTAGGTCGCAGGGTAAAGTTAATCTCGACAGTCCAGGAACTTCAGCTGGCTTAAATCAGTCGGTTCGTCAGCAGTTGGATTCAAACGCAGGGCAAACTGATTTCATAACAAATGCCATATCAGAGGCCGTCCGAGGAATGCAAAGCGAATTAATGCCCAACTATCAAGGGAGATGGGACAGCTAATTCGAGCAGCTCAGTTACAACCAATTAGTGAACAGCTATCTCAGCGCGGTAGTCTTCCTCCCAGTGGCCAACCATCGCCCAGTAGACTTCCGGAGATAAACTTAGACACTGATCTAGGTTTTGTTGGCAGCCACGGTCCTGGACCAGGGTCACAGCGAAGTTTTGTCGACAATATTATATATAGGGTGGAAGCTCTCACTCGTCAGATGCTTGAAGGGAATTTTACCATTTTGTGAAGGCAAAGCCAGAGATTTTATTGGCGGTTCCATAAAACATCTCCGATATTGAAATGGGATCTGCTTTGTCAAGCTTTTAGGAAGCAATTTAGAGACACCCGTACTGATGTTGACATTAGAGAAGCTATTCGTGATCGCAAGCAAAAAGAAAAGGAGACTTTCGACAGCTTTCACGACGCAATTATGCAGATGATGGACGGATTGGCGGTGCCTTTAGAGGAGTTCACAGTGGTCGATATTCTGAAGAGAAATTTGAGACCAGAAATAAGGCATGAGTTACTAAATGTAACCATACATTCTGTGGATCATTTAAGAGAAGTTTGCCGTCGTCGTGAGAGTTTCCTAGACGATGTTAGGAAAAATCAAGGGTATCAGAAGGTTGTTCCTTTTCGGAGACAGGTGGCTGAGCTGGTAGAAGAAGAGGATCTCGATGAGCGTGTCATGTTTTCAGATGATGATGAATGCGAAGTTGGTGCCTTGGCTTTAATTTGCTGGAATTGTCATAAGGAGGGCCATCGCCACCAAGATTGTCGCGAAAAGAAAAGAATTTTCTGTTGGGGTTGTGGGGCTAAAAATATTCTGAAAACTCACTGTGCTCGTTGCCAAAAAAACGTAAAGCAGGGCACACAGTATCGTCAGCAACTGGGTGCTCAGAAAAACAAAGCCACGAACACCGAGCTGAGCCAGTAGAATCGTCATCGTCAACACTTAAAGAAAATAACACAGATATGTCAGACGAGGAAAGAATTCATCCGAATTTTTGGCCTCAACGTGCTAAGCAGCAGCTTCTCAATAATACTTCTAAGGTTCCATGTAGATCCATATCAAGGCATACAAAACGCATGCGATCTTATTGGAAATCGATAAAAACAGTAAATACAATTCGGTTTAAAGGAAATGGTATAAGCGACCCTATGCTGAGGTTCGACTTTTAGATAGGATAGTCATAGGACTTTTGGATACGGGGGCAGCAATCAGTGTGATAGGAGGGAATTTGGCAAAACAAATAATTCAAAGCAGACATCCATTCAAAGTAGTCGCTACAGCAGCTTGCACAGCTGATGGCAAAAGACAAGAAGTCGTTGGGCGTTTTCGTACTCCAGTCCAATACAAGGGTGTTGTCAAGGATTTGGATGTCAACATAATAACATCGTTGAGCCAAGACCTCTATTTAGGGATTGACTTTTGGTCCAGGTTTGGTCTGTTACCGTCTGCAATGCAAATTAGCGAAATCGCGTCCGATTCACACGAGCTATCGGACGAGCAGAATTCGGTTTTGGAAAAAGTAATTGCTAAGTTTCCCTCATTTGCTGTATCAGGGTTAGGAAAAACAACGCTAATCTCACATTCAATAGACACCGGAGATGCTAAGCCAGTAAAACAGCGGCATTTCCCGGTGTCCCCAGCCATTGAGAAATTGTTGTATGCTGAGATAGACCGAATGCTTAAACTCGGAGTCATAGAGGAATCGGATAGTCCTTGGTCGTCTCCTGTGGTGTTAGTGCAGAAGCCTGGAAAAGTGAGACTCTGTCTCGACAGCAAAAGAGTCAACGTAGCCACTAAGAGAGATGCATATCCATATGCAGATTGACGGTATATTAGGTAGACTTCCCAAAGCAGTATTTATTTCAAGTTTAGATTTAAAAGATGCTTATTGGCAGATTCCTTTGGAGCCAAGTTCTTGCGAAAATACTGCTTTTACTATTCCTGAGAAGCCACTCTACCAGTACAAAGTAATGCGCTTCGGTTTGACTAATGCGTCCCAAACAATGACCCGGCTCATGGGTAAAGTGATTCCAGCATCATTGAGAAATGAAGTATTCGTGTACTTGGATGACCTGTTGGTGGTATCGGATACATTCGAGGGCCATATGACGGTTTTGAGTTTGGTTGCTGACCAAATACGCGCCGCGGGTTTAACGCTTAACGTTGGCAAAAGCAAAGTTTGCATGAAATCGGTAAAGTACTTGGGCCATATTGTTGGAGAAGGTGTCATTCGCACAGACCCCGAAAAGATTTCGGCTATGAAGGATTTTCCTTTGCCAAAATCTTTAAAAGCACTTCGGAGTTTTCTTGGTATGGTGGGGTGGTATAGAAAGTTTATAAAACAATTTCGCTTCTGTTGCAGCTCCACTCACAGATCTTCTAAAGCCAAAGAAAAAGTTTGTGATGACCCCTGAAGGCAAAGAATCTTGCGAAGCGCTGAAAGACATGCTTTGCTCAGCGCCCGTGCTTTGAAGTCCTGATTTCTCTAGACCTTTCTTTGTTCAGTGTGATGCAAGTAAATCTGGTGTCGGTGGTGTCCTTGTTCAGAAAACCGACGAAGGCGATGAGTTTCCTATCGCATTCGTTTCCAAGAAGTTGAATAAGGCCCAAAGAGATTACTCGGTGACTGAACAAGAATGTTTGGCGGCCATTGTTTGCATTAAAAGGTTTCGGGCCTATATAGAAGGCCATGAATTCACCGTGATTACGGATCACGCGTCTTTAAAATGGCTTATGTCCCAAACGGATCTGCACAGTCGTCTAGCGCGGTGGTCACTAAAATTACAAGGTTTTAACTTTAAAATTTAACATCGAAGTGGTAGGCTAAATGTGGTTCCCGATGCTTTGTCGCGTGTGAACGAGGAAGAACTAGCAGCAATAGATGCTAACCACGGTTTGATGGTCGATTGCCAGGATTCAGCTTTTAAGTCTGGTGAATATTTAGAATCGCAGGAAAAGATTATTGCAAACAGTGAGAAATTTCCAGATTTAAGGGTTGATGACGGACTTTTGTATCGCAGAACTGATCATGCGACGGGAGATTTGTTGCACGATACCTTTGCGTGGAAGTTGTGGATTCCAAGCGAATTGGTACCTGATGTGTTAAAAAAGGCTCATGATGACCCGCTAGCGTCTCATGGAGGAGTGCACAAGACTTTAGAACGGATTCGCAGATATTATTTCTGGCCAGGATTGGTGACAGATGTTAAAGAATATATAGGTAGTTGTGACATCTGCAGAAAGACAAAAGCGCCAAATCGAGTACAAAGGCCACCAATAGGAATCGCTCCCGAATCGCAGAGATTTTTCCAGCGACTCTACATTGATTTCCTCGGCCCATATCCTCGATCGCGGTCTGGAAATGTGGGGATTTTTATAGTTTTAGACCACTATTCAAAGTTTGTCTTTTTGAAGGCCGTGAAGAAAATGACTGCTGATGTGTTAAGTACTTGCAGCAAGAATTGTTTCACACTTTTGGGGTGCCTGAAACGATTGTGTCGGATAATGGCTCCCAGTTTAAGTCCGAGCCATTCCAGAAGTTGCTGAATCAGTACAAAATTTCCCATAGCTTGACCGCTGTGTATGCTCCGCAGGCAAATGCCTCTGAGCGAGTAAACAGGTCAGTGATAGCCGCAATACGGTCATATATCCGAGAAGACCAGAAAGATTGGGACGAATATCTGAGCAGCATTTGCTGTGCTTTGCGTTCATCTACACATTCGGGAATTGGCGCAACACCCTATTATATGGCTTTTGGCCAGCATTTTGTTTCATCTGGCTCGACCTATAAGCTGTTGAGGGCTCTCGGAATGCTTGAGGATAGAGCAGCCAGATTCACTCAGGAAGATTCGTTGGAATTGGTGCGTTATAAGGCTCGAGAGGTTATGCAAAAACAAAATGAAAATAATGAACGACAGTATAACTTGCGGTCTCGGGAGGTAGTGTACCAAGAAGGTCAAGAGGTTTATCGCAAAAACTTTAGACAGAGCAATTTTTCAGGAGGCTATAGTGCGAAACTCGGTCCGTTATATCTCAAGGCTAGAATCCAGAAAAAGCTAGGAAATTCATGCTATGAACTGGAGGATTTGCAAGGTCGTTCCTTGGGTCGTTATCATGCCTAGGATTTAAAACAATAAGCAGGTTCAGCTACCAGCTTTGTTTGGATCTGTTTTGGAATGTCAAACCCCATTCCAGAGTGGGAACGGATCGTAGCTGGCGTCATCTGTGGGGTGGTTGCCGAACTAGGGTTAGGGGTAAGAGAAAGCGTAATAGGTCAACAGGGCGAAATGTCAGTTGATTTCTGCTGAGAGCGTTTGTCATTTTGGCTGTTAAGGGGCTTGCCGCCAGCGGCAAGCGGCATCAGCGTTTTTTTCTATTTGAACCTTCCACCGATCAAGAAGTGAATCGGCAAAGTAAGTGTGCCAAAAGTGCCACAAGTCTTGAGCTGAGCGAGCCTATATAGTGGAGATTTTCAAAGGGAAAAGGCAACAAAATTTAATAATTTCGGCCGAGTCCTATTATTAAGGGTGAGTTCAAAATAAATGGAAGAAAATCAATGGGTCCGTTCAGTAGCACTTTATGTGATTTATAGGCTCGGCGATCAAAGACCAGAATCTACGATATTCAATACCGGCGGGAACACTTAAAACTGCGAGCAGCTGAGGCAGAAGTTCTCATTGAAATTTTATTTCAGAGAGGGCGAACAGTTGCTGCGAGACCTACGATCGGCGCGGAACCACGAGAGAATCGCGGGAGGAAAAGGGTTTAAAAGTGCTGAAACGTCTCGCGTGAGGGTCTAAAATTACCCAGTCCCCGACCCCGTTAAAAGTGTGAAAGGAGTTTGAAGAGAAAAACCCTTTAAAATGTGGCCGAAAGGGAAGTAAAACCCATCGCGAAAAACCCAGCCGAAAACGCCAATTAACCTCACATTCCCTTTGCCGTAAAGAAGAAAGAAAAAAGAACGAAGAAATAAGAGTGATTGAACAAAAAAAAAAGATGTCAGAATAGAATAGTTTTTTTTAATTATTAATCCTAAGCAAATTGTTTTAATATGTTATTTTAAAGTGTATATTGGTGAATTGGTTAAAGTGTTTGAGACTCGGTGTGCTGCCAAAACTCCGGCATTGTGTTCCCTCTTTCATAGAGAAGAAAAAAATCAAAGTTTAAAGGAAAAAATTGTATTGAAAAAGGAAATTTGAAAATGAAAGAGTGAAAGCCCCATGTGTCCCCCAAAAAAATACCCATTTCTCCTTTTGCAGAATTTTCAGCCGACTTCGAAAAAAGCGCTTTCTTCGAGGACGCCTCTGGAAAAATTGGTAAGCGTTTAAAAAAATATAAAAAGAATATAAACTTGGGTGATGGGCGGCAATTTCAAGTTCTTTTTTTTTTTTAATTTTATTATGTGGTGAGAGTAATATCCCGAATTTAAGTTTTCCCATAACCGGCATTACGTAATGGCCCAAGAATAAGAAGGCAAAGACAATCGCGAAATTGGGTGCCAATACCGTAGCTTTTAACAGCAAAAAACCCACTCAACGCCAATATCGTATACCGCTTTGCGTTTGCGCTCATATTTTGATTTAGTATGCAAGTGGGAACGGTAACATGTCAACGTAACATAACGTAATTAAAAGTTGAAAAACCACACCATGAAAAGTCATTTATATTTGTCCTTATTTTAAATTTAAAGTAAATGTCAACCTAATTGGCATGCCGTCTTTAACATATATATTTTTGAAATCTATTTATTGCACCTATCCCTATTTATAAGAATTACCTATTATATTTATTATATTTATACTATTTATTATATATTTTCGCCATTTGTTTTTTCTAATGATATTTATACCTACATGTTACTTTTATATTATTCTTTATACTCCATGTTAGTCTCGATTAGGGCTTTCAGCAATATTGATTTGTTTAAGCTTTTAATTTGTTAGTTAATAAAAGATGTTTATAATGTGGTAAATTTGTGTGTTTGTCCTCGGCGGACATGAAACCCCCGTGAAGCCGCAACCGCAAGGGGCCGTTCTAGGTAAAAGAAAATGGTTAGGGAATGGCCAATGGAAGGGTGGGCTGATTGCCGCCTCTTTAACAGCTGAGGTGGAAAAGCGGTAGGCTCGATCGCAGACGTAAAGGGCCTTACGCCTTACAATAGCCCGAGTAGTAGTAGTGTTTTCTCTCCCCGGCCTTAGTTTGGTCTGTCTTTGCACCCAACCTGAGTTCTGATAATAGTCAAATAGGCAATGACGGGTTAAAGCAAAGATCCACCCCGCTTTGACCCGTCCGTAACACCCAGCCTGAATCTTTTGTTTATGGATGTCCGTTACACCGAGACATCGTATGTCACCCGCAGCTGGGATCCATATAGCTGCAGTCTTATATTTATTTTCCAGCCAGATACCGGGTTGTTTCACTCTATATTGTTCGCAGATTATAACCAAATCCACGCAATGTTCCAGTACTATTTGGGACAGCAGGTCATCTGCTATACGGCTTGTAGGATTTTCATATTTGGGTTTTGTGGGTACTGGCTGCGCAGTTACTCGTCCCAGGGAAATGATTGAGATCCGTGCGGTTTTCATATGCACACAGGCAACATTTCGTTGTCTTCGTGCAGTTTCTCATCTTGTGCACCGTCTCTCCACACCTAATACAAAGAACTCTCCTGTCTGGTCCCGAGCAATCCCTTTGTAGGTGGCCTACCCCAAAGCATCTGAAGCAGCGTGTAACTTCGATGCACCGTTTCACTCGGCATCGCGTCCATCCAATCTTGATTCTTGGCTCCTTAAGAATTTTAGCTGTTTCTTCTGTTGGCAATATAACGAATGCACGTTTTTGCTCAGAACTGTTTGCGCCAGTTAGTCTCACTTTGACTTTCTGACTCTGCTCGCCTATAATGAACTTGATTGCAATTATGACTTCCTCCTCATTTATCAGACTGTCTAGGTCTCGTATCTCCAACTTGCTCAACGACCTGATAGGCTTCACTGTGGCTGTTTCTTTGAGCGTGTGCTTAATGCTTTCGCAAAGCTTCTCGGACTTACTTCCTTTTGATAACTCGAGAAGAAAATCCCCTGACTTGGTTTTCCTGACTGATCGGATGGCTGATTCGGTCTCGTCAGGCTTCAAGTTTTCCCTAAGTTCCCTCAACACCTCGGCGTAGCTCCTTCCTTCTGCGGGCTTGACCAATACAGCTTCTGGGCGGGATCTTGACCGTACTTTAGAGTTTTCTCCTTTCCTCTCAGGGTTAACATTAACTGCTTTGTTCATTTCCTCTGTTTGAGAAGTGTGGCAGCCTGACACTGCGAGCGTTGCTGAGAGCGGAGAACATGTTGACATTCATTGAGTCATTCTCTGACATACACTTGTACAGTGCGGACCGCACCGGAGAAAGAATAAATATTATTTGTGTAATCTGGTAGTTGCGTGCAGTTGGTTTGTATTTATTGGGAAATTTACAGGTCATTACATTGGCGACGAGAGAAAAACCGAACAAAAACAAAATTAGAAAAGACCGATTAAGAATGGAATTCCTTGCGGCTGTATGTGTGTTATTTTAATACATACATACGTAAATAAAAAAAAAGGAAAAGAAGTGTGGCCACATTAATGTAGCCTAAGAAATACTAAAAAAAAAAAGTGTGGTTACTTAACTGTAGCCTTATTGTGGCAGTTTTAATACAGCCTACGAAAATAAAATGAGTGGCCACTTAAATGTAGCCTAATGGAGGCCGTTTCGATACAGCCACGGAAAATAAAAAAAAAAGGCGCGTTATAACGGCCTTTGTAATAGTTTGTCACGCTAAAGTTGTTTTTCAAAGTAGAGTGGTCGCAAAGTTACATTGTGAATCGAAAAAGCGGCGGTATGTAGATGAAGCACCGGTCCGAGCAGTGAGTGGTGGTCAACCATTTCACAATCACTGTTTTCGAGTTGCGAATGATTGTGACATGGGCGAAGTCATTTCTTGCCGAGTTGGTGGCTTACTAATTAGCATGGTCATCGATTCCGGGTCCAAGTATAACTTATTAAGTCAAGATGATTCGAACTATCTACAAGAAAAAGGCGCTGCTAAATTAAATCTGAGAACTATGTAAGTCGACAAATCAATTTCGGGCAGATACTGCGGATCAGTTGTTACAGATTTCATGTGTGTTTGAAGCACCGATTGCAGTTGGAGGGAATGCTGAGTCTATTGCAACCTTTTATGTAATAAAAAAAGGTAGGCAATCGTTGCTTGGTCGCGAAACAGCCATAAAACTCAACGTGTTGCGACTGGGCATATCTATAAATAGAGTCGAAAAGCTAGAACCTTTTCCGAAGTGGAATAATGTATCTATTAGTCTGTCAATTGATCCACATGTGAGGCCCGTGAAGCAACCAATGCGACGCATCCCAGCCGAATCGTTTTTAACGAAGCTTAAGGACGCTAGGTATTTTTCTCGACTGGATTTGAAGAGTGGGTATCCATAATTGGAATTGCATCCAAATAGCCGAGAAATTACTACATTTATAACACCACAAGGACTGTATAGATATAAGCGTCTACTCTGCGGTGTTAACTCAGCACCTGAGATATTTCAAAAACTGCTAGAGGAACGATTAGCGAAATGCCCGAATGCATTAAATTATATAGATGATGTAATTGTCTTCGGGAGTTCATTGGAGGAACACGACAAAATGCTGGAGATGGTAAAAGTTATTTTCAAGGAAAACAATATATTTCTAAACAAAGATAAATGCGTATGCAAAACACAGCGACTTAAGTTCCTTGGGCATATATTATCTGACACAGGCATTTCTGCTGATCCAGAGAAAATAGAAGTAATTACGGCATTCAGACCACCAAAGAACAAAGAGGAACTTCGTAGTTTCTTTGCTTCGTAGTTTCTTAGGCCTGGTCACGTACGTGGGAAAGTTCTTGCCAGATTTGGCAGATACAACAGAACCGTTGAGAAAGTTACTCAAAGAAGAAAAATTTCTGAAAAAGATGAGAAATTTCTGTGGAACCAAAAAGAACAGCAAGCTTTCGACAAATTAAAATTGTAGTGTCACGAATTTCGAAGTTGGCATATTTTAACGTGAAATTAAAAACTCGTGTAATAGCTGATGCCAGTCCTGTAGCGCTGGGAGCGGTCTTAATACAGTTTGATGTCGAAAATAATCCATTTATCATATCGTTTGCAAGTAAGAGCCTTTCTGATGTTGAGAAACGATATTCGCAAACGGAAAAGGAAAGTTTGGCATTGGTATGGAGCGTGGAGAAATTTCATTACTATGTTGCTGGTCTGGAATTCGACTTGGTAACTGACCATAAGCCATTGGAAGCGATTTTTAAACCAACTTCTAAGCCTCCAGCTAGAATTGAGAGGTGGTTATTACGTCTACAGGCATACTGTTTCCAGGTGATATATAAGTCTGGGAAGGAAAATATTGCTGACTCGATCTCACGCTTATGTGACATTTCAAGTACTAAATCATTTGATTGGGGTGGAGAGGAAAACATATTCCATATGATTTCAATTTCTACTCCGATATCTTTAAATATATCCGAGATTTCCGAAATGAGTACAAGAGACGAGGAAGTACTAGATGCCATAACACGCCTGGACAATGACTGCTGGAATTCTGCAACAACTAGCCCATATTATCCGTTTCGTCTGGAGCTGTCGAGTATTGGTAGTATTCTACTAAGAGGAAGCCGTCTGATCATCCCACAACAACTACGACAGAGAGTTTTAACACTAGCTCATGAGGGACACCCTGGAGAAGCAGCAATGAAAAGGCGACTGAGATCAAAAGTATGGTGGCAGAAAAATTTGTCAAGGATTGTCGTGACTGTATATTGGTATCTTTACCAGATAATCCAGTCCCAATGAGACGTCATGCATTTGTTGGGACCGTTGCCAAATAATGAGCACTTGCTAGTCCTTATTGATTACTATTCTAGATACATAGAAGTAAAATTTGTAAAATCAATATGATCAAAGGTGCTTATTGAAGAGATGCCAGAAATTTTTAGTAGATTGGGGTATCCAAAAAAGTTAAGGACAGATAATGGCAGACAATATGTGAGTGTAGAGTTTAAAAAATATTGTGAGACGAATGGAATTGACATCATTACAACCCCTCCATATTGGCCTTCAGCTATTGGCGAGGTAGAAAATATGAACAGGTCATTAGTAAAGCGGTTGAAAATAGCACATGTGAATGATAAAAGTTACAAACAGGAGATTCAAAAATTCATATTAATGTACAATGTCACTCCCCATGGTACTACGGGCTCGCCACCATCCGAGCTTATATTTAATCGCACAATTAGAGACAAGATTGCGGGAGTTCAGGATATAGTTGGGAAAGTGGGAGAATCTGATGAAAGAGACAGGGACTTTATTAATAAGGAAAAAGGAAAAGAGATGGCAGATAAAACTAGAAGAGCCACGGAATCTAAAATACAGCTGGGAGATAAAGTAGTGCTAAAGAACGAGATTTTTCCTAACAAGTTAACTCCTAATTTTGATACAACAGTCTATGAGGTAATTCAGATAGATGGAAGCGTAGTAAAGATATCGGGAGGAGGTAAAACGTATTTGAGAAATATAAGTCATGTTAAAAAGATTTCAGGGGGTTCTAGTTTGGACATCGAATCTTCTCAACAGTTGGATGGCAGCGAACAAGGAAATGGTGCCTCACTTGTAACACAGCCACCCCCGCTACCGCAAGCAGAAGCGATTCCCGATATCTCCGTGGAGCAGCCTTCAGATGTGCAGCAGAACTTGAAGCTGAAGCTGAAAAAAATTGGAGGGATGTGGCAGCCTAACACTGCGAGCGTTGCTGAGAGCGGAGAACATGCTGACATTCATTGAGTCATTCTCTGACATACACTTGTACAGTGCGGACCGCACCGGAGAAAGAATAAATATTATTTGTGTAATCTGGTAGTTGCATGCAGTTGGCTTGTATTTATTGGGAAATTTACAGGTCATTACAAGATGTTTTGGGTTTTCCCATCTTCCGAGTCACTGTTTTAAAGCCGTCCTTCGCTTCCTTACTTTTCGGCTTTTTAAATGCCTCTTGCTCGGCCGGGCAAGAAGCAGTCCGCATTTTGCCGGACCAAATTGGTGTGTCAGTTTGCTGCAGCTTTTTGTTGGCCTCAGCCGCTGAGTTCGTTTCCTTGACTATCTCTGTTTCGGCTGTCATCCAGCTTTTCCTGTAGTTTTCGACAATATCAAGGAGTTCGCTCAGTTCTGACGCTCCGTCTTTCACATCCATACTGATGTTTCGCTGCCTTAGCATCGCATGCTTCATTTTTCGAAGCACTGCTCTGCATTTCTCGATCGTTTCCTCTTCTAGTGCTCTCATTTTATAGATGAGCTCTTGTCTTGGAGAGCCTACCGCATGTCTGACATCTTGGGATGAAGCAGGGGTTTGCTGATCCTCGTGCAGTATTGCCGTAGATGGGTTTGGTTGTTCCTCCAGATGAACCTCTTGCGCCGTCTTTCCTTCTTTTGTAACGCCTTGATCTGGCGACCTCATCATTTTTCTACTCTTCTGGAAAGCTCCACTCTCTTCTTCTTGGGTTTTACTATTGTTCTGCATGCTATATGGGTCCAAACTTTAAGTCGCTATCTCCTTACATATGTACAGTCCTCCACGATGCCTGCGTACCTGCGTTCAGAGCCAGGACGGATGTTAAGCAGGAGTTGTCTCAACTGCACCTGTACCATCGGTTCCGCGATGATGTGATTAGAACGTATTTAAAGACTCGCCAAGTTTTAAAAGGACGGAGGTAACTTCAGCATTAGCCCAGCATCCATTTAATCAGGGTTTCAATCTGGGTACTCAGGTGTTGGAATGCCGCTGTCATCAGCGGAGGACCTTCTTTAGTGTCTGCCGATCTGAAAAAAGACAATTGTGTAGGCGCCCAATATGGGACAGACGCGAACGGGATTTAAAAGCCGCCTTCTCACCTTAGCAAGTACCTTGTCGGTTGACAGAGATACAAGTTACCGGGACCGCCACGTGGGGACGGTGAGATACTTGAAGCAGTTCTGCATGGATCATGCTGGGCTTTTCTATGTTAAAGCCAACCAGACACTTTGCCATGCAGAAACAGCTCCCGGTCCCAATAATACTAATAATACTAATAATACTAATAATACTAATAATACTAATAATACTAATAATACTAATAATACTAATAATAATAATAATACTAATAATACTAATAATACTAATAATACTAATAATACTAATAATAATAATAATACTAATAATACTAATAATACTAATAATACTAATAATACTAATAATACTAATAATACTAATAATAATAATAATAATAATAATAATAATACTAATAATACTAATAATACTAATAATAATACTAATAATACTAATAATACTAATAATACTAATAATACTAATAATACTAATAATACTAATAATACTAATAATACTAATAATACTAATAATACTAATAATACTAATAATACTAATAATACTAATAATACTAATAATACTAATAATACTAATAATACTAATAATACTAATAATACTAATAATACTAATAATACTAATAATACTAATAATACTAATAATACTAATAATACTAATAATACTAATAATACTAATAATACTAATAATACTAATAATACTAATAATACTAATAATACTAATAATACTAATAATACTAATAATACTAATAATACTAATAATACTAATAATACTAATAATAATACTAATAATACTAATAATACTAATAATACTAATAATACTAATAATACTAATAATACTAATAATACTAATAATACTAATAATACTAATAATACTAATAATACTAATAATACTAATAATACTAATAATACTAATAATACTAATAATACTAATAATAATAATACTAATAATACTAATAATACTAATAATACTAATAATACTAATAATACTAATAATACTAATAATACTAATAATACTAATAATACTAATAATACTAATAATACTAATAATACTAATAATACTAATAATACTAATAATACTAATAATACTAATAATACTAATAATACTAATAATACTAATAATACTAATAATACTAATAATACTAATAATACTAATAATACTAATAATACTAATAATACTAATAATACTAATAATACTAATAATACTAATAATACTAATAATACTAATAATACTAATAATACTAATAATACTAATAATACTAATAATACTAATAATACTAATAATACTAATAATACTAATAATACTAATAATACTAATAATACTAATAATACTAATAATACTAATAATACTAATAATACTAATAATACTAATAATACTAATAATACTAATAATACTAATAATACTAATAATACTAATAATACTAATAATACTAATAATACTAATAATACTAATAATACTAATAATACTAATAATACTAATAATACTAATAATACTAATAATACTAATAATAGGCTAATACTAATAATACTAATAATACTAATAATACTAATAATACTAATAATACTAATAATACTAATAATACTAATAATACTAATAATACTAATAATACTAATAATACTAATAATACTAATAATACTAATAATACTAATAATACTAATAATACTAATAATACTAATAATACTAATAATACTAATAATACTAATAATACTAATAATACTAATAATACTAATAATACTAATAATACTAATAATACTAATAATACTAATAATACTAATAATACTAATAATACTAATAATACTAATAATACTAATAATACTAATAATACTAATAATACTAATAATACTAATAATACTAATAATACTAATAATACTAATAATACTAATAATACTAATAATACTAATAATACTAATAATACTAATAATACTAATAATACTAATAATACTAATAATACTAATAATACTAATAATGTAACGCCT